>OLKM01001046.1:142025-179826 GCA_900291075.1 Melanogrammus aeglefinus | reverse complement strand
AAACGCCTGTGTGAACACGCCTCTTATAACTACTTTTCTGACCGCTCTACAGAGCGTTCGCTCTGTCAACACTCGGGCTTCGTCCTTCTCCGCCCCCTCCTGACACCCACTCCGTTGTGGTTGTTACCTTCCGGAAGACCTGCGAAGGGCATTACCAAAGATGGAAATCTGGCAATTGTTCTACGTAAGATGAATTCCCGCGAAATTTGAACAAATGCATTCGCGACTGCGTCCCTATGTGTTAGTGCTCTGCAGCACAGCCTTATTGTGAACAGGCCACCCCAGACACGTTCAGCAGGGAGAATACGCCCTAAATTAATGTACTATCCATTGATTGCACACTCATAGTATGGTCTAAACTGACTGACACAATCATGTTTCAGGTCACAAAAAATCCTAAAGCAGCATATAGGTTGGTATTTATCAGGAAAAGAAAATAATAATAATACATACAATGTGATAAAAAGTACATATTTCACCCAATTAAGCGTATTTAAAATTGTTATGGTTTTGGGCGCAGTATTGTAAGGTTCTCTATATGGTAGTATGGGTCTCTATGTCGTATGGGTTTCTATGAGGTTCTCTATGGTTTTCAGGAGGGCTCGCCCCAACGCGCTTGTGTCCATACATAAACTGAGCAATAGAGAGGGAGGGAGCATGTTTCAATCAAGTCACATACTACTTTTCCAGATCGCGACTGTTTAAAGCGCAATTCCGTTGTGTCTTTGAAAGAAGATCCTATTTAGTCGACGATCCAATTGGACAAATTGGCATTACAACAAATCAGGTCCTCCAAGACTCAAACAAGATTAAACACGTTTCTACGAAGGGGAAGGATGTCCATAGCAGTCGAGGATAACCCTAGCAAATTGGTAGGAGAGAAAAAGCTGTCCAGCAGCTGTGTGATAAGCTAACGCAGGGGTCTGCTCCTCGTCTCCTCTCTTCTCAACCTCTGACGGCCGCATGGCAGACAGACAGCAGTAGTACGCCGGGTATGGGACTGGGTGGGACACATTGAGATGGGATTGGCGGCCATTGGGAGGCTGAACACTGCCACTTCAACTCCTCACAAACTCCAAAGTAGTTTATTTGACTGCACTACCTTTGAAGTGTTGCAAAGTTTTATGAAAGCTCTTGATCCTACATATCTGAACACAAATACCAAGGTGCTGTATTTTCAGCTGATTTGTATTTCAATTTGTATATTGAAAATACATTGTTTGTGCTTCAATGTTGAGGATTGTATAAAATGATGGCATTTCTATGTACCACTTTGATGCACTTATTTCACTTTTGTAAGCCAACACACGTTCAAGGTCAGTCAATCTAATACTTGACTTAATATGCTCGCCTGTCGTCGTTGCTGGACATATTTTTTCCTGTTGAGTCATTTTTACATCATAACATTAGATATATGTAATAATATAACTGTGGAGCTACGGCCTTTTTTGTTTATGGTTGCAATCTATGTGGCAAAAGAATGATTCTCTGTATGATATAAATCTTCTAACAACAAATTGTAATACTGTCTTGCTTTAAATGCGCTATTGAATTGGTCCCCCTCCGATCATTATCAGAAAAAGAGACCCCAACTATAGATTTTTTTCAGAAAGCAGCACTGCGTAGAGGTGAACTATGGATGAGTTTTATCACCATCAAGAATCGATATGTCTCTGTATCTAAACTGTTCACATTTATATGTATCTAAATGAACAGTTGCGACCCATCGAGGGAACTGCGACTCACTGCGTGAATTTCAACACTGCAAATTTCAAACCACGTTGTTGCGTTTCGGTATGGACTTTAGGGAGTGGTCGCTGAGAAGTCACACCTGTTGGCGAAAAAGTTGGAATCTTTTTGCGGGGTCGAAATTTGTGAACTACGGAATTTCGGTAGAATCACGCGTGAACCCGGCGGCTGACGCAGCCAGACAGAGGTCGTAATACACACAATAGCTCACGCTAATAGGGGCTTGCTTCCTTCAAATGTGGAAAGTAGGGCCTCTAAGCCTGCTCTTAAAACAGCCGTACTAACGACTAAATCCGTTATTAATATACATGACAATAACACGGCTTCGACCCCTTATAGCCGTATGATCACAACATAAACGACATAATAACCTCTTAAGAAGTAGCATGCTGTGAGGGGGATGAGTCAGTGCAGAGGAATTGAGGAGTGGCTCAGGCTCGCTGTCGCCGCCAACCTACAGAATGAGGGTCTGATTCGCATGAGCGGCTGAAGTCAACAATAACAGAGCCCAGCAGAACTTCATTGTCTTCGTCGGTTGTTGTACTAAAGCGTTGTATTATTCACTTTCTAAAAAGGTACTTCTATTAAAACCGACCCCAGCGCGCGCTTACGTCTCCGGCTCCGCGCTTCAAAATGGGAGCCTTTAAGATCCGAGACTTCCTTCTTCCGTCGATACTTTCGTCGACGCGATGTTGTTTGAACTACCGCACCCTGATAGCGGATACCTATTTTATTTGAGCGCAACAAAATTACGCACCAAAGGACAAAGAACCATTTTTAAAAAAACGTAATTTATTTAACACATTGACAGGACGTTCAGGTCTTTCTATATTTTATACATAACACAATA
Source organism: Melanogrammus aeglefinus (assembly GCA_900291075.1). Lineage (NCBI taxonomy): Eukaryota > Metazoa > Chordata > Actinopteri > Gadiformes > Gadidae > Melanogrammus > Melanogrammus aeglefinus. The sequence goes on along the minus strand of OLKM01001046.1, from coordinate 177,227 downwards.
GTAGGGAGGCGGAGAATCAGACGGGGCTTTGGATCTCCTGCTCGAGGCAGATAAGAGTGGAACCCACACTGTAGATAAGTAGTAGACAGACACCTGCTACAAAATGAATTCAAAACAGCCAAAGAAAATAGTCGAACATGTCAAATTAAAACAGTTTTTTTTTTCATAATAATCATATTTTTGTATAAAAGCTGGTCTGGTTCAACGCCGAGCTATAAAGCCAACTGCACCGGATCGGAGAACGACCAAAAGCAGAATTGGGTTTTAAGGTTCAAGTCAGTCATGAACAAAAAAAGAAGAGCTTGGGTTTGGCTATTTTTGTCAAAATGATAATTTTTAAAAAAATAGCGTCAGAAAGCCAGTCGAGTGACGGTGGGAGGCACAGCGACACACGCATGAGGGGGGAGGAGATCCATCTCGCGATGGTTTGAAAAAAGACGTCACAGTGCCGGTGTCTGTAGAAAACCCGTTTAACCCCTGGTGTGTGTCAGGGCTTAAAAATCACCGCTAAAGCGGTTAACCAACCACCGCATCACGTGCCTTTTATCATCCGAGTATCCTTATGCTGAAACAAGTCATGTCAAGTCAAATTAACATTCAGCGCGCGACAGGTAACTATTGTAGTCTTATATGTAATCTTGAAGTAAATTTTTGACCAATTAAGATGAACCAGACAAAAGTTATTTTTTCTTTTCTTTACAATTGAGCCCTTACTTCTTTGACTTATGGACACTGACTGTTTTCCTGATGCTCCATTTCTCTTTCTTGAGACACACAATTAAGGGTTGTTCTTAAATAATGCTCAACACGTCCAACGAGACCGTCAACACAGTGTGCGCCCGCACTTGGACACTCTAGACCCCAGAATCCTTGTTGGTCAACAAACAAAGTGCAGAAATGGATCAGTGGTGGGATGGTGCGTTGGGATGCTTTCACAAGTTAAAATATGTAGGGAGAGGACGGGTCGTGAAGTCATTACACACCTAGGATGTCAAGAAAGATGAACGACGACAATAGTTTGGAAATGGGTCTGAATGTCAGCTTTTGTTTCCTTGAGATTAACACAATTCAAAAAACCCAAACATTTTCTGTGACCACAATGTGAGGTCGGCAAAGCAACAAAAAATAAACAAATCCATAGTCTGAAGCTTCAGATGCTCTCTGTAACCACCCCCCCCCCCCCCCCACCGAGGTCGAGGGTGCCTTCCATCGTTTCCCAGCCCCACGGTGACATCCAAAGCCCCCTCCCTACGACGGCGGCGTGCAGGCGTCGCCAGCACAGCGTCAAGACGCCTCAGGATCGTCGCCCCCTGGTGGTGCCCAGCGAGGCACGCAGCCTCGGCTCCCTGGCCCTGCAACAATGACCACAAGGAGAAACGTTAGGACCTCCCAGAAAGGGAAGGTTAAACAAATGGTTCAGTGTAGCTCCAAGGACCAATCTTTAGAAATGACGATCTGATCCGTCTAGAATCCAATTCATCTGTTGGGTGAGCAAAAAAAAGTTATAATAAAAAGAAAATACTAATAGAAAAAAAAGAAACATATATAAATAATGGGAGCCTGCTTGAAAATTCTACATTGTTAATACGTGAATACGAAGTAAATCTATCATATATTATAAAACATACACATCATATAGGGTTTAATCCCTTTTGCATTAAAATATTTGTTACTTGACATTTTTTGGGTTCCAAATCGACCTACTTCGGAACCCATCTGTCCGAGCAGGCAAGGAAAATCTGCCTCTTCTGACATCACAAGTGGGCGTGTCCACCTAGATGTGTGCTGGATAGATCAGTCCACCAGCCTACCCAGTGGACTGTAGCAAACGTTGCTCATCTATCCGTCACACAACCAGGTGGCCACGCCTACTAATTAGGGCTTTGACTTTTGCCGAAAAATCATATTCCGTGGTCATTACAATATTATGAATAGACTGCCCATAACAGGTTCGAACATTGAGGGCTGCCTAATATCCGTTTGAATTTAGATTATTTTTTTTGATATTCGAATTACATTCGAATAACGAAGTTCGGAGTCAAAGCCCTACTACTAATCAGACTCACACTTGGTGGTCAAATATGTCTCCTCTAGACTCTCACACACACACCTGTAGTGCTCGTTGAAGTCAAGCCTGAAGCTGAGAAAGCGAAGGCTCTGGTCAGGACTGGTCATCAGCAGCACCAGGAACTGCTGCACAATGCCCTTATAAAGGAAGAAAAGGTGTTACCAGAGCCCCGCCTCCAGCGACATGATTGGTGGAAAACAAATATGAAGCAAAAGAAAGGTTAACACCCCCCGTTCACACAGATACGAGCTTGTCCGCCACCAGACTTTAAGTCCGGTTTGTGGGACTGCCGCAGACAGAGGGAGTGAGGGTGGGAGGGAGGGTCAGGGGTATTGGGGTACTACCTGGTAGTAGTGTGTGAGGATGTGCAGCTGCGAGCGCATCTTGGGTATGGTGTCCTGGAACTCTCGCACTCTGTTGGCCTCCTCCGCCTCCTGCTCCGCCGTCACGCCCCACTGGCCCTGCAGCGGGAACACGAAACAAAAGGGAACGTCACGCCGAGGTCCAGAGGGGCGTGGCACTGACCTCTGGTAGCTGTTCGCCGTCGCCCCCAAATGATCCGCTATGAACTATACATTTGGTCCTATTGCACAGTACGTCGATGTGGTACGCTCCATGATGAACCAGGGGGTCGACAAGAACTAGATATGAACACAATGACCAGTACGATAGCTCAGACTCAACGGTGTGTCATTTACACTGGTAATATTAACCAAATAACCCATTAAAAAAAGAACACGCCACGTTTTGCGCATTTCCAAGAGTGTGTAAAAGTAAGACGGATAGTTTAGTGGTGGTTAGGCACCCCCCCCCCTCAGACCTGGTTGTCCCCCCCTCAGACCTGGGTCGGTGTCTCCCCCCCCCCCCCCCCTCAGACCTGGGTCTCTCTCTCTCTCCCCCCCCCTAAGACCTGGGTCTCTTCTCTCCCCCCCCTCCTCAGACCTGGGTCTCTCCCCCCCCCCCCCCCCCTCAGACCTGGGTCTCTCCCCCCCCCCCCCCTCCTCAGGCCTGGGTCTGTCTCTCCCCCCCCCTCAGACCTGGGTCTTCTCTCTCCTCCCCCCCCTCAGACCTGGGTCTCTCTCTTCCCCCCCCCCCCCCCTCTCAGACCTGGTCTCTCTCTCTCTCCCCCCTTCAGACCTGGGTTCTCTCCCCCCCCCCCCCTCAGACCTGGGTCTCTTCTCCCCCCCCCTCAGACCTGGGTCTCCCTCGTCTTCTTCTGCTCGTCGTACTGCAGCCGCAGGCGGAGCTCCTCCAGGGCTGAGCGGTACAGAGAGTCCTGGGCGCTCTGGAACTCAATGATCTGGTTGAAGATGGCCCTCAGCTGGTTCAGAAGAGACTGGAGGGAGGGAGGGAGGGAGGGGGGGGGGGGGGAGACAGACACACCGATATCAGCAGAGCCCACATCAAGCCAATCACGATCCAAATAACAGATTTTAGGTCTCACCTAATGTGCATTTGGCCGTGGCATTTTGGATTTTGTGTGTGAGTGTGTAAATGTGGGTGTCAGTAAATGTGTGTGTGTGTGTGTGTGTGTGTGTGTCCATGTGTGTGTCCGTATCTGTGTAAATATGTGTGTCCTTGTTTATGTGTGTCCGGGTCTGTGTAAATGTGTAAGTGTTTCAGTAGGAGTGTGTGTGTGTGTGTGTGTGTGTGTGTGTGTGTGTGTGTGTGTGTGTGTGTGTGTGTGTGTGTGTGTGTGTGTGTGTGTGTGTGTGTGTGTGTGTGTGTGTGTGTGTGTGTGTGTGTGCGCGCGTCCGTATCTGTGTAAATGTGTGTGTCCGCGTCTCTGCATGTGTGTTTGTAAGTGTTTGAGGAAGTGTGTGCGTGCGTGTGCGTTACCCTGCTGTTGCTGTCCAGCAGGCACCTGGAGATGATGGTGTCCAGGAAGACCTCGTGGGCGGTGATGATGTGGTCCAGGTCCTGAGCCTGCTGCACCTTCTTCCACAGCTCGTCCCACGAGCACTCCAGCACCTTCACACACACACACACACACACACACACACACACACACACACACACACACACACACACACACACACACACACACACACACACGGTTGATTACTTTAACAGTGTGGACCTACTCTAATCTGATTACCGCATCGTGGCGGCATTGCTAACATGTTCATAATGCTGTTAACATATGTTAACATTGCTAACATATCGCCCCATGTTTCCTTTTTGGATGCATAAAAACAACCACTAGAGGGTGCCCACGGTTCAACATCTCCTTGCTACACAGATAATCTCCAATGATCCAAAATGTCCCCAGCTAAAGATGAACATTGCGAGGTCACAAGCGGGACAAATGCTGCCTTCAAAACGCTCAGAGGTTCCGGGAGTTTTGGAGGTTCAGACCTTAAAAGGAGACATATTATACCACCAGGTGTGAGTGTGATTAGCCTTGCAAGCCGTTGAAACGGCTTGCAAGGCTAATCACACTCACACCTGGTGGTATAATATGTCTCCTTTAAAGGTTGTATCAGCGATTCTGGTTGCCCTGACTTCCGTTGCGAGATTCCAAACAAACAGAGCCAGCTCGCCCCTCCCTCCCGTGTTTTGAAAATGATCCGATATTTGAAAAAGGTTTGTTTTTGTGTGCGATCTCGTCGCCTAGGCTGCCTAGAGAGACGCGTTTTTTTTGACAGCCTGCTTATGGGACGGGCAGCTAGCGGATCGTGAGGAAAAAGCAGATGAATGTGATACTTTATGTTTCAATCAGAATCGCGGATACAACCTTTAAGCTCGGAGGAAAGTGCTTCGAACACGCCGTTGGGCCGGGGTTTTCGCTCAGTTTCATGCCAAAATAGAGAGCGGGATTAAGCGCTATATGAATTTCATTTATTATTATTATTATTATTAGAGCCACCCGAGTCCTCCGAGATCACGTCACAACAATGTCTGCCCATTTCATTGATAGACTATAGTGACTTACAGAAAGCACTAAGAGTCGAATTTAACACCCATTCTAACTTTTGCATTATGATAAATTATAGCTTACAATTCTAAACATCACCTGATTAATTCTCGCTCATGATCAACCGTCGCAAGCAGTTTCTAATAACTGATTCATCTGATTCAGCAAAGAAGCGCAAAGAGGCCCCTGCGGTCATCCATACTTGTAGTTGGTATGAAGTCTAGCCTCACAAACATTCTTTTTGAGGTCACAAGCGGGACAAACTCCCACTTGTGAGGTCACAAGCGGATGGCTCTTGGGGAAACGGGCGCGTTGCAAATTGCTCGTCGTCACGACCGCACCCAGTGCGTCGAATACGACGGCACTTTAAAAATGGCTTCTGCGGAGGCTTGATCAGCCGTGCGAACGGTAGCGATAAGGTAGGGTGGTGGGCGGGGTTAGGGGGGGGTGGGGCAGGCGGCCTCCTCACCTCAAAGGTGATGTAGTACTGCATCTGGTGGATGAAGTGGACCATCTCTGAGGCCAGGATGTGGCACTGGTGGAGCACCCCGGACAGCTCTGCAACAAGACGGCGAAACACAGGTGGCATCAAAACCAAGCACAGAGTAGAGCACGGGGAGGCAAACACCAAGCACCGGGGGAACAAAGATGTGCGGGAAGATCAAATAAAAGACGGGTGTGGCATGGTAGCCGCATTCAACTGTTTCAACCTGCGTGAGTGAGGGAGTGACTGGGTGAGTGGGTGGGTGGGTGAGTGAGTTAGAGGGGGAGTTTTTCTATGTGCGGTCACTCACCTGGCATGGTTTTGAGGAGCTTGGCGTTGCACATCTGGCCCTTCCAGATGTCCGTCAGCGTGTACTCCATTCTCTTAGCCCTCCACAGGAAATTGAAGGCACGCAGGTAACGGCTCATGCACTCGCGCGTGAACACCTGGAACACACACGCACACACACACACACACACACTTAGAAACGCCTGAAGTGCCCTCAGACGGCTACAAACATTTTGGTTTCTGTATGATTGATTTCTTGAACCATGGTATTACAATAACACAAGCAGGATAGCTTTGAGACTTCCATTTACTTTTTATCCTCAAACGCGGATTATCTTATTTTATCTTTCTTTGTTTTAATACAACACCGTTGGTCAAGCTGATCTTAACACAAAGTACGACACCACAAAGTAAGATGAAGATTCAATAATTGCTAATTTAGCTAATCGTCAAAGGTGCAGTGGATTTTGCGGTAACTTCACGCCATCCGCAGAACCACATCAAGGCGTTTGAATCGAATGGGACAGCAACTGCTGCATTGTAGTTGTAGTAAGTGCGCGTTACCGTGGCGATGGGTCCATCCACGTGGTAGTCCAGACTGAAGACATCCCAGCCCGTGCTACCGGGCGACACCTGGAAGAGACGTTTCATTATCCTAATGGAGGTTCTACCGGGGGCCCTTGTGGATCATCCAAGTGGAGAGGCCAAAAGACATACAGGGAGAAGGAGACGGACGGGCAGAGGTTGATCCACAGACAGACAGATAGACAGACATGCAGCAGTGACCTCAAGAAGACAAGAGGCAGACCAGAGGCAGACCAGAGACAGACCAGAGACAGACCAGAGACAGACCAGAGACCAGAGACAAACCAGAGACAGACCAGAGACCAGAGACAGACCAGAGACAAACCAGAGACAGACCAGAGACAGACCAGAGACCAGAGACAGACCAGAGGCAGACCAGAGACCAGAGACAGACAAGAGACCAGAGACAGACCAGAGACAGACCAGAGACAGACCAGAGGCAGACCAGAGGCAGACCAGAGGCAGACCAGCGGCAGACCAGAGGCAGACCAGAGACAGACCAGAGACCAGAGACAGACCAGAGGCAGACCAGAGACAGACCAGAGACCAGAGACCGACCAGAGACCGACCAGAGACAGACCAGAGACCAGAGACAGACCAGAGGCAGACTAGAGACCAGAGACAGACCAGAGACAGACCAGAGACCAGAGACAGACCAGAGGCAGACTAGAGACAGACCAGAGACCAGAGACAGACCAGAGGCAGACCAGAGACCAGAGACAGACCAGAGACAGACCAGAGACAGAGGACGACCAGAGCATGACAGACCGAGACCAGAGACAGACCAGGGACAGGACCAGAGGCCAGACGAGACAGAGGACAGACCAGAGAACGCCAGGAGACAGGCACACAGAGACAGCCAGAGGCAGACAGAGACCAGAGACCGACCAGAGGACCAGAGACAGACCAGAGACAGACCAGAGGCAGACCAGAGACAGACCAGAGGCAGACCAGAGACCAGAGACAGACCAGAGACAGACCAGAGACAGACCAGAGACAGACCAGAGACCAGAGACAGACCAGAGACAGACCAGAGACAGACCAGAGACAAGAGGCAGACCAGAGACAGACCAGAGGCAGACCAGAGACAGACCAGAGACCAGAGGCAGACCAGAGACAGACCAGAGACAGACCAGAGGCAGACCAGAGACAGACCAGAGACAGACCAGAGACAGACCAGAGACAGACCAGAGGCACTGACCTCTAGCAGGCGGACGTCCAGTCTCTTGAGGATCTCGGCGTTGTCGTACTGGGCATTGGTGGCGCGCACCGCCGTCTCCAGGATGCCCGTGAGGTTGTGCTGGTAGAGGGTGGTTGCCGGGCGGGCCAGCTCCGGCCTGAGATACAACAGTATCATGTTTCTATATATTACATTGAGTTCTATTCATCCCACTCCCAATCGTTTTCTCCGGTAGGGCTCATTTATTTTTGTCCGCAATGCTAAGAGAAGATACATTTTATTAGTTTCCGATGTGAAATCGAACAGGAGGGTCTATGACATGCCTTCTTAAGGGGTGTGTGTGTGTGTGTGTGTGTGTGTGTGTGTGTGTGTGTGTGTGTGTGTGTGTGTGTGTGTGTGTGTGTGTGTGTGTGTGTGTGTGTGTGTGTGGTGTGTTGTGTGTGTGTTGCAGTGTGTCGTAGCGCGCCGCGTCGGCGGCGCCGGCTGGCCATGACTTGAGCAGGTCCATGAGGTGGCGGATGAAGTCCCCCTGGCCCAGCAGCAGGTAGCGCCGCATGGCTGCAGGTGGTCCAGGAGCAGGTAGTCGCGGTTCAGCACGTTCAGCAGGTACTTGCTGGTGTCAAAGTACGCGGCGTCGATCTTCCCCTGGAACGCCCCCTCGAGGTCCCACAGCAGCTCCGCCGCTGGGGGGGGGGAGGAGGAGGAGGAAGGAAGAGGTGGGTGGAGGAAGAGGAAGGAGGTGGGTGGAGGAGGAGGAGGTGGATGGAGGAGGAGGAAGGAGGTGGGTGAGGAGGAGGTGGGTGGAGGAGAAGGCGGGTGGAGGAAGGAGGTGGGTAAGGAGAAGGTGTGGGAAGGAGGTCGTGGAGGTGAAAGGGTGGAGTCGGTGAAAGGGTGGAGTAGGTGAGTTTGAATAAAAGGAATAGGTGGGAGGAGGTGAGATGGGGATATAGGGGAGGAGGCGGGTGGAGAAGACGGGCGAGTTGGTTGAAAGGGTGGGTGGAGGAAATGGGTGGAGGAAGCAGAGAGGGAGACCGGGGTAATCCATCGGTTAGGATGTTTGACTCCCAGCCCTGAGCTTCGGGGCACAAAGGAGCAACCAGCCTATCATTGAGCCGTATCTTACCAATAAACACGTGCTATACGTTTGCCCTGTGTTACTAAAGAGCCCTATGTAGACATAGATGCTAAAGAGCATCTACGTTCTAGCTAGCTACTGTGTGAATTTCCCGTCTCGCCTCTTCTCCTGTGGCCCTACATGGACCACGCACCCCTGTGTCGCTCTCACACGGGTACACGGTCTTTCGGACTCGATGATCTGCCCTCCGGTATGTCTTGGTGATATCTTCCAGCAGACTCTCACGGGGAAGACGCGAGTTGACCATGTCGAGTCAGGCGGCGGGAGGTGAATCGAGATCGAAGGTGAACGTTCGATACCTGTATGCGCTCAAGCCTTGAGCGATGGTACACCCGAAGGCTAAAAAAAAGGGTGGGAATCAATGGAATGTGGCTATGTATATATACCCCCCCCCCCCCCTGCCCCACCTTCCTGTCTCTCTCTCTCTCCTTCCATTATTAAAGGGAACAAGGACAAGGACAGCTAGCTGTAAGTGCAGCGATCGATGCCAGCGGGCTACAGGTGAACCCCGTTGTCGGTAACAACGTCTGCGCACGCACACAGGCACACAAAAAGTGTGTTGGGTTTGAAAGTCTTCAGCTTTGTTTCATCATTTCACTCATCTGGTTTGTTGTTTGCCAAGTGTCACTTCTTAAAAAGTCTTAGAATACTATTGAAGTTAATTCAATCCACAATTTATTTTATTTGTGACGTCCAACGGCCTCCCATTAAAGCCATTTGAATTGTAATAGAGCGAGGGAGACAGAGACAGAGACAGACAGAGAGACAGACGGACAGACGGACCGATAGAGACAGACGACAGACAGAGCAACGGAGAGAGAGACAGACAGCAAATAAAGCGTGGTCTACCATCGCTGGGCGTGTCGGCGGACTTTGAGGCCGGTGTGATCTTGCCGGGCGGCGTTCTGTCGTGACACACCTGGTGCAGGAAGTTGATGGACTTCCCGATCAGCAGCACCTGGGGAGGGGCAGACGGGGACCAGACGCGTGATTGGCTACCAGTCAACGAATGCCATGACGACGTGGCCGGACTCCTTCCACGGCCATCGACTAAGGAGTAGCTGTTGTAGATCCGAGTCTACTTAGATCTGATTGGGTTGACTCAATGGTATCTAGAACCTTCAGTTACATTACAGGCAGGTTTCTTCCAAAACTATGCAACGGGGGCGGTTACCAAGTATGGCTGCCCTGGAAATTTATTCAACATTATTATTATTTTATTGTACTCGACTCATCGTCGTTTTCCTTTTCATCTCTTAAATATTTCAATTCAACCAAATTGTTATTGAAATTTAAAGATAATGTTTAAAACTTTGAAAAGGCGAAACACCAATATCCCGTAGGACTGCTGCGTTGACGGCGTCAACGACTTGAGATAGACTCCGCAGAGCTTCAGGGTAAAAGACTCCAAAGACCCGCAGTATGAGTTCTTCAAATGACCACTAAGCAAAAAGGTGGCTTGTCCATACAAGTTTGGACTCAGTGTACAGCAGTACCACTATTTCAGAGAACTAGAAGCAACAAACACAGGCACTTTTAAGGATGACAGATCAGCAGAGAAGGACAAAATGTCGTAACGCTAGTCTATACCCCAACTCTATGCATATGATCTACACGCACTGTTCGTACACACAGTGTGTGCGTGCGACTGTATTTGCGTGTGTGCGTCTGTGTATATGTGCGCGCTCGCGCGCGTGTGTGCGTGCGTGTGTGTGTGTGTGTGTGTGTGTGTGTGTGTGTGTGTGTGTGTGTGTGTGTGTGTGTGTGTGTGTGTGTGTGTACCTTGTGGGCCTGGTCCATGGTGATGAAGGAGGGGATCATGGACTTCCTCAGGGAGTACTTGTCATGCCAGAGGCGGTCTGTCTTCACGTTGGGGTCGGACGCCACAAAGAACTGCACAAGAAAGAGAAGCACTTCAAAAAAAAAAAAGGTGCAGTAGGTACCACTTAGGAGCTAGTATTTGATGTAGTTTGTTTAAAAAGGTTCAACAGTGAACGAAATGCTCTGTGAGAATATCATTTTGTAGTTGACCAGTTTGATTTCAGACGGCCCGGTCCCTTGATTGGCGAATCGATTTTGAGAGACGGAGGGGAGGGAGGGAGTAGAGAGGGAGGGTGCGTTGTAATATTTCTTAAGTTCCGAAAATCTTGCGCTCTTCCGCTCTTTTCGGTGCTCTTGAAGCTTAACCTACAGCAGCTTTAAATAATGGTTCCTCATTCGGACCGTACAGAATAGTATTTTATGAGCTAGAAAGAGTGTCTGCGTGACTGACCTTTTTTCACCTTCGCAGAGGTTATCTATATACAAAATAGATTATATATATAAATACATATATCAATCAATAGTATAAATAACTTCCAGTGTTTGGCCACATTAAAAAGGTGCATTGGACCAAAACAGCAACCGGTAAACGGGCGAGACCGCCGTCGTAAATACCGATAATTGTCAAATGACCGGAGGGGAGGGGAGGGAGACAGCTAAGTTTGACCGGCCCACCAAAGACTGCAACGAGTTACAACCGGGGAACGCATTTCATGACCTTTACAATGGTGGCTAGCTACTGTTCCGAATGCTCTTTGGCCCCGCCCCCAGTGGATTGACGAGGTCACCCCCTCTGACGGAGTGCACGTTATTGGTGGGCCTCTTAACGAGCCATCCGGGCAGAAGTCACGTTTGGGATTGTTTTAAGGTTCAGTTTGTTTTAAAATCTCTGTTTCGTTTTTTATTTCTCTCTTTATCTGAACGGTGTTTTTCATTTTCGAATGCGTAAATTATCTTTTAAAAAAGGAAATGGAATATAAAAAATAAATCTTTCTGTGGGTCAGTTTGCTCCGAACAGAATTGAATGACCTTGACGAGACGGTGTTAAGGTCACTAATGTCTGTTTCCTCGTACTGTTCCAGTGGTTGTTGTCTTTAGCTCCCCGGCTGGCAGTCAGTCTGTTCTCTGTTGTAATTTCAAAGAAACTCAACCCTGCCCAAACTGAACTAAAAGGTATTCAACTCAACAGATGTTTTGATGCTGTATTTTGAAATTAATAAAAACTAAAACAAAACAAACTAACTAATAAATTGTGTAATATCTAGTATATATGTAACATAATCCTAATAAAAATAGCAATAATCAGTATTTAAGGCATAAAAAATGTAATTGATATACAATGTCCCAAATTGCATTGAACTAAACTGAACCAAACCCTGTGCGATGCGTGTGCGTATGTCTTTGTATGCGTCTTTGTGTTTGCGTATGTGCGTCTGTGTGTGTACGTCTGTGTGTGTGCATCTGTGTGTATGTGTCTGTATGTTCGTCTGTGTGTATGCGTCTGCATGAGTGTGTCTGTGTGCGTTCCTCTGTGTGAGATCCCCTGTGTGCGTGCGTGCGTCCGTCTGTATACGTCTATGTGCGTGCATGCGTGTGTGCGTCTATGGCCGCTTTTCCACCGACAGTACCATTTGAACTCGCCCTGCCTTTTATTGCGTTTCCACTGCCAAAATCTGGTACCTGGTACTTTTTTAGTCTCACTGATTGGCCAGAGTGACGCCACTGGACGAGCGCAACGTCAGAGCCTGACACCCTCTGAAATCGCAGCCCCTCTCCGCGTTATAGCAGTGTTTATATCATATCGTCACAACCCGTCGCATCACAGAACGCGATATTTAAGATTTCTTCTTCTGACAAAAAAAAAAGGTTTATAGTTTATAGCAGTGTTTATATCATATCATCACAAGATGAGTAACTTGTCACAGAAAGCAATGTTACATTTTATAGGCGACCCACAATGTAAGTTATGCCATTCACGATAATGAACTACGAGGGCACTAAAATACGTAATAGTATACAAGTCATGCATGTATGCATGACCCTAGAAAGCACAGACGAAATGAAAGAAAGCACGTTCACGCGGAAAGGGGGTGAAATTTCAGACGGGGATTCCTTTTTCGGTACAACACTGGCATCTTTAAATACTAGCATCAGCGTTCAGTCAACAATAGAGTACTAAAGTGTGACGTTACCTTTCCATAGCAACCGATTTTCGGTTCTCCACAAACCAAATGAACAAGGGGAAATCCTATGCCACACCAACGTTTTATAGAAAAGGAAAGATTTTTTGGCAAATTGATTTGCGAGTTTGCTTTATGAATGATGCAAGTATTATTGAGAATAGATTTTCTTTACAAAGAAAAAATAAATAAACTAAACTAAACTAACGTCCTGTAAACTGCTGTCAGTTTAATACCCCAGGGGAATACAAGAACGCCTCGAGATGCTTCGATTGGTAGTGATTTTCACCTCTTGAAATTGATTTATCTTCATTTTGAAAGCAACAACACAAGGAAGCAATGGAAAACGCCATCTCTCATTCGGCTGTTTAGAACTGAAAGTCCGGTTTGCCGGGACAACGTGACGTTTTCACTTTAGTACTCCACAGTGATTGATTATTGAACATCGCAGGATTAGAGCGCAAGAACACGCCGTGGGCCGTGACGGAGGTGGAGAGACGCTCCTGTGTGTAGCCCTATCTGTTCATGTGTCTCATGGACATGGGTATGCAACCCATACAAGAGGTACTTTTTCAGATGGAAGCAAGACTGTGCCTGGAACCAAACCAAGTCGTGCCTCGCTAAGTCGTGCTGTCGGTGGAAAAGCGGCATAAATGCGAGCATGCGACTACATGCATGCATCTGTCTGCACCTGTGCGTCTATATGCGTGCGTGCGTGCGTCCGGTCACCTCGTGGTAGGTGTCCTCCAACTCCCCGTCGTAGATCCAGCGGTACAGGAAGTTGAGGATAGGGTGGGACACCAGACTGAGGATGTGCTGTACCAGCGCCCTCATCTGGGGGTCGCCCGTCTTGCCGTACGCGTGGACGGCCGACGCAAGCTCGCCGCCCTTGCGCCCTGTGCATACACACAAACACATGCACACACGAGGACGGCCGACGCAAGCTCGCCGCCCTTGCGCCCTGTGCATACACACAAACACATACACCACCACTCCGGTTTAACATTATGCAGTGGAAACACGCTACTGGGGTCTACCGGACGATCCAGGAGGCAAACCGACTGGGTTCATGAAGGGCCGGACTTACATATATCACAATATATATATTTTGCTGCTACTACTGACTACCACTGTTTTTTGCATGCTTATATTTTATATTTCATTGTTTCTATTTAGATAAGTAAATTTCTTTATCTGTTGTGCACTTTATTGTTTTTTGCACGCTTATATTTTATATTTCATTGTTTCTATTTAGATAAGTAAATTTCTTTATCTGTTGTGCACTTTATTGTTTACTTTGTCTTTATCTATTGTTATTGTTTACTTGTCTTTATCTGTTATTGTTTACTCGACTTTCTGTTGTTATTCTTTACTTGTCTTTATATGTTGTCATTGTTTAACTTGACTTTCTGTTGTTTACTTGTCTTTAAATGTTGTTATTGTTGAATTGACTTTCTGTTGTTATTGTTTACTTGTCTTTATATGTTGTTATTGTTTACTTGTCTTTATCTGTTGTTATTGTTTACTTGTCTTTATCTGTTGTTATTGTTTACTTGTCTTTATCTGTTGTGCCTGTGCACTTTATCTCTTTCACCGTGGGATAGGGAGGAACGTTGTTTGATTCCTCTGTATGTCTGTTACCTGTGAAGAAATTGATAATAAAGCCGACTTTGACTTTAACTTTGGCGCAAATATGGCGTGCATGGACTGTACCATCGGAGGGACGCGTGCGTACAAGAGGAGAAGACGTCTCCATGGCGACTGCTCAGAACACACACACACACACACACACACACACACACACACACACACACACACACACACCTACCTTGGCAGAAGTCGACGAGGGCGGCCAGGGTCTTGAGCCGAACCTTGGGGTCGTAGGTCCAGACCAGCAGCCTCTTCAGGGTCAGGCTGCTCTCCACCATGAGAGTTCACCCCCTGGTCCTCCTCCACCTGCAGCTGGGACACACACACACACACACACACACACACACACACACACACAGCACACACACACACACACACACACACACACACACACACACACACACACACACACACACACACACACACACACACACACACACACACACACACACACACAGACAAACAAAGAGAGACAGACAGACAGACAATTTGTTTTAAACCGTTTGCAATGAAATACCGTGAGGCTGGGTGATATTGAGTGTCTGTCTGAAGTTGCCAATTTTTTTCATGAGCAATAAAAATAGAAATACTTGGAACTTAAGATTGTATTCTTTGAGCTGTTTTTGTTCTTAATGTTCGTAATGTTCTGGCCATCTGTCAGCCATTAAGAGAGAATAATTCTCTGTGAGAATATCAGATTCACAGTTGTGCCTGCTTCTGATTGAGACCATTTCTCCTGGCCAATTTCTTACTAATCAGGGCATCCCTTCTCTGATGGGTTGCATCTCTCGGCGCGTCAATCACAGGTCAATGAAATGTAATACTTCTCAACGGTGGAGGAACGTAGGGAGGGAGGGAGCAGAGAGGGATAACTCAAATTCTATTTATTACTCTCGAGTCTCGCCCCTACCGCACCTTTAACTCATTTAAGTATGAAGTATTGTTCTCGCTACTGTTATGGCGCATTTCCACTACCTAGGCTCGGCTCGATACGGCTAGACACGGCTCGGCTCGGTTTGGTTGTGTTTCCATTACAACTGGTGCCTCCTCGACGTGGGCGGGGTCGTCATAACACGGCTGCGCGAAACCGCTGTGACGTCATTTACACGGCGCCGAGCAACGTACAAATCCGGAAGACCAGAACAACAACAACGCGTGGTGCCGTCGAGCTCCCTCTGAATCCGTTATTCGGCAACCAGAGTCAGGAACGTCTGGACCTCCTCCACCGACCAAGGAGTGGATTTTTTCTGAGAAGCCATCTCGTTCCAAGTCAAAAAGCAGTAAAAAGTGGTGTCTTGTCTCACGTCTTGTTTTTATTTACATTCTAGGCGGTCGTCGCGCGGTTATGACGCTTCCAGTGACGACACTCATCGGCCAATCAGTGGAAGGCAGTCGGCTGACGTCACGTTTTAGTAACGCTTCGGCTCGCTTGGAACCACGGCTGAGGTGATACCAAAATGTACCCGGTTGCAGGTACTGCGTGCTAGTGGAAACACGCAAATAGCACGCCGAGCCGAGGAGCCGTGGAAATGTGCCATTAGAGTAAGGTGCATGCAGTAAGGCCCATTCTTTGTTTGTTCATCTCAGAAGGTACTTTACACCACCTGGGAGTGGAGCACGGAGAGGAGGCGGTAGTACTCCTTCAGCTCCTGGTGAAGCGACGCACAGAAACTCTGCAGGGAGAGAGAGAGACGATGTAATGAGAAAGAGACAATGTAATGAGAGAGAGACAATGACTCAGAAAGGGTTAGACAGGAGAGAAAATAGCATTAGAAGAGACCGACCGATGCGTTCACGTTGTCTGAGGTTTTGTTTTTGCTACGAGGTATATACACGGTTTCAACACCACAACGCGATCTGAACGGTGATATGAACAGTGAGGGGTCATTTAAGATGATACTCACTGATAATTAAAAAAATAATAAATGTAGTCTACTCCATGTGAATTTTAGGAAATAATTAATAATACATGAAAGACAAATACAGGCCATGAATAATGAGGTTGATCGTCAATAACAAGATTATTATTAATTAAAAAAAGTATTAAATTAGTTGTGCCAATTTGACATAATTATAAATGTACTAAATACAGAGATATTGCAGGTTTACAACACACACACACACACACACACACACACACACACACACACACACACACACACACACACACACACACACACACACACACACACACACACACACACACACACACACACACACACACCTGTCCGACCAACCCGAAGGCCCTGTCGAGGCTGCGGGCGTCGGTGTACTTTCGCACTTTGTTGTGCAGCCATCCGAGCTCAGCCAGCCTGCTGCCCGTGTCCCTCAGGGACTTACACAGCACCACCTGTCAGCGGGCACAGAGGTCACAGGCCACAGGTCAGTCACACAGCAGGGTCCAACGCTAACTGACCAGTGGTTGGAAACACACTCCCCTGAAGGATATTTTCACATAAAAAACAATATTTAAATATTTTTGATGGAACATGCATCAAATCTTTAGCAGTGGCCCGGTGCAGTACAGTGAGTTGAACGTTTCACACACGTTTCCCAGTCGCCTCGTGTGGACCAGCGACACCACGGCAAGGCTGATCCGTCAGGGCCGGGTCGGTTTGGGTGTGCCGCCGAAGCCGGCTCCGACTTAGTGAGAAGGGGCCCTTAGGGGACCACGTCCGCTGAGGGCCTTGGACCCACCGGCCTGGTACCCCACCCCCGTACCCGGTCCACACGGTACCGTGAACCTTGTAGGAGTCCCTTCATACCGAGGCTAAGTGCCCAGAAGGCAAAAGCCGTAAATATCTGCAGCCCTGGGCTAATGCATGACTAAATGGGCCCGAGTGCTTCCACGTCCAATGGTGTGACTAGAAGCCTATTTTAAGCCCTGCTACTGTAGATGAGGGGAAGCGCTTGTGTGCGTGTTAGTGTGTGTGTGTATGTGTGAATTTGAGTGTGTGTGTGTATTTGAGAGTGTGTGTGTGTATTTGAGTGTGTGTGTGTGTATTTGAGAGAGAGAGTGAGAGTGAGAGAGTGTGTGTGTGTGTGTGTGTGTGTGTGTGTGTGTGTGTGTGTGTGTGTGTGTGTGTGTGTGTGTGTGTGTGTGTGTGTGTGTGTGTGTGTGTGTGTGTGTGTGTGTGTGTGTGTGTGTGTGTGTATTCAGTGGCGGTACTGCTTGGCATTACATTATCGATAACTTTAAGGGAGGGAGGGAGGGAGAGGGATGGACAGACTGAGTGGAGAGGGAGAAGAAGAGTGGTCGAGGAGGCAGTGAGGCAAAGAGCGCCATATTGATCTGTTGAATCTTTTTAAAGAATCAACTTTGCTTTTAAAGACGGTTCAGTGAGGAGGGAGGACTGATCAACACACAGACACACACACACCTTGTTGTCGTCTGTGTTACCGTGTCGACAGACAGACTGTCTTAATGGGGGGAGCTGTCGACGTCACACACACCCATCCCTACCCTCCCTCCCCCATATCGTCTACGGCCATATCACCTGACCAGCATATTGTACCCGTGTGTTTAAATAGAGCTACTCTAAATACTTGTCAAAAACAATTTTGCTTTGTTTCAAATGTTCACCAAAGGAAGTTTATTTGAACTTTATTTGAACCTCACTGACAGTATAAAATCTAATCGAAGCAGCTTTATTGTTGTGTCCAACAATAAAGTAGCATAAGGGCCACAAATACACCAAAGACCAGCATCAAAGCTAAATGTACTATTGACATGATGGTACTATTGACATATGACTCATCGATAACACTGAAGTAATTTAACACTAATAACCTATCCCTCTCTTAGGGCTGTGCAATTAATCAAATTTTGATTTTTGGGTCAAACCATCTCCAAACTAATATACCGTAATAAAAAAATTAAAAAAAACATTAAATAGAAAAAAAAATTACGGGGAAATTTCAACGTGCTTTTTGAGAGAAATGCTGAATAAATGCATCAAGTTTTTCGATCTACGTTTTTTTTTTTGGAATAATCGTGATTTCAATATTGACCAAAATAATCGTGCTTATGATTTTTTTTCATAAATCGAGCAGCCCTACGCTATCGGCCACTTTGCATCGGGGAGGCTATCAAACAGATCTTTCATTTTGGCGGCTGTTTTTTCCCGCCCTTTCCCTCACTACCGGCGCACGGTACCTTGGCGTCCATCTTGTAGCAGTTGTCCGCGAGGTTCATCTTGATGTATTTGCCGTCGATGCCCTGGAACACGTAGAGGATGTCCCGCACCAGCGCCGCCTCCGTCACCTCCGCTGAACCCCGCCGAAGGACACGGAACAAAAAAAAAAAAAGGAAGGTCGTCAACATCTGAACGGTGATAAAAAAAGAACGACAAAACCTCCACGCCCGGCGGAGTGTGGCCGGCCGCCCGGAACAGATATTAAAAGGAGAGGTTATAAGGGTGGGGTGGGGACCAGTTGGTGAGAGATAACTAAAACGGTTGAGGTGGATCATTGGGCTGTAACGGGTCAGAGGATGGCCAGCGCAGCAGTAAACGCCGGCCCGAGTCCCAGGGAGGTCGCGCCGGCTCAAGACTCCAAACTTTTCCAATTACGTCGCCACGACCTTTGACCCCCCCCCTCCCGACAACCTTCTAACACGAGGAGCGAGGACTAAGTCAACCAGCGCTTTGTGTGGTTACCGCCTCTCCTCTCGCCTCATACAGCCTAAAGCACGATGAAGACACGGGTAAGAGCGCCTTTCCACCGAGGCCATTTTTACATTTACGTTTTAGGGCATTTGGCCGACGCTTTTATCCAAAGCAGCTTCCAACGCTTCTTCCACACATTCACGGCGAGTTGATCGCGCTCAGGTACCCCTCAGGGATGCCTTCCGGTTACAAGCCCAGCCGCTCTGCCTCCTGAGCTAAGCCGAACCCCCCGACGGCGCACTGCGTCCGTCTACGATGAGGCCCTCTGTGAAAAACGGCGCCGTCTTTTAGGGGATTGTAGTTTTATTCAACGGATGGCCGTTCTGAAAACGGAGGTCGGCGGTCACCGTTGGGGTCTCCGTCGCGGCGGGGCCGTACGCCGCGGTTGAGGGAGACGGGCCCCAGGGGGGGCCGTGATGAGGGCGGGGCCAGGGCGCAGGCAGGGGCGGAGCCCACCGGGAGGGCCCAGGCCAGACGCGAGCCCTGCGCCGCGCCTCCTGCAGCTGGGGGTTGACTGGGAACACACACACACAAGCACGCACACACACACACACACACACGCACACGCACACGCACACACACACACACACGCGCGCGTTAATCTGTGTGCCTAAAGGCTAACCATTATGCTCATAGAAAATGCAACCACATTCAATAATAGCAAAGTGAAGGAGGTAATGGAACAATGTGTGAATAATACACGTGACTCTTAATAAGGTCAAACTAAGTTTAAAACGATGAACCCAACACAGGGTACTTCAACATTAGAAACTGAAGATAATAAAGTCATTTTGCGTGGGCTTGCCAACATCACATTTTAAATTTTTTAAAAGCAAGTTTTTTTTTTAACTCATGGTGACTTAAAAAGGTCAACATTGCTGGGAACTGATCCAAAAGTAACATTTAAATATCATATTATGTATTTCTACGAGAGCAATATCCGACACCAAGTCCGAAAACACAACGAAACACAAACAGAGCGATCGGCAAAGTCAGCAGACACCTGCGCGCATCACACGAGCCTTGTCGGAATTGTAAAACGGGACATTCAATGTGCTGCCAGTATTTAATAATTTTATCCATTCGACCTCTGGGTAACTCGTCCGGCATAAGCGCTGTATAGCTTGAGTCTCGTAGGGTAAGTGGTGGTTGCTGTGTAAATACAGCCGACCCCTGGGCAATGCGTATGAGCACTCAAGGCCATTAAATAAATAACTAAATCCCAACCCATAACTCCGGGAACGCTTTGGAACGGGAAAAGAGTATGCATAATTAAAGCATCAATACTGAATTAGGACCTTTAATCACACTTCAGCCTCTCGCAATCCCACCAGTGATTAGGAAAAAATACATAGTATTATGGTCTGGAATGCTGACTAATGGACTGTTTGAGTGCAAAGATAAAAGCTATGTGGCCCGGGTTACATGAGATAGATCTAGATCTAGATCTAGGTCTAGATCAGGATTCTCCAACTTTTTTTTTGGGTTGCATTTTTTGATCTGTTTATATTCAAAACCTCATCTGTTTTACACAAAGGGGGTAGCACGCGCTCAATACCGTCCCAGCCTGTTTACAGGTGGGGACAGCGCACGAGGGACAACTGCTTAAAACGCACACACGTATCCAGGTTTGTCAACACATCCATGGATTTGTACATCTCTGAGGCCACGGTGAACCAGTTCACATCGCTTTGGATCATGCCGCAAGTCACGTCCAGTAGTGAAGATGCAAGGCCCAACGTCAACAACACCATCCTGCCCCGATAGAAAGAGTCAAGAAGCCGTCCAACTGTATGCGCTTAACATCATAAAAGCACACTGGTTGTGCGCTTATGATGTTGCTCAACATATTAACTAGGGGTGTGCATGGGTACACGTGTAACCGGTTAGTAAATCATAACCTTTTAGGAAAAATAAGTAAACAAAAAAATATATATATATATGTCACCGCGCCATTGTTTCAATGGGAATCGCGACGGTCCATACTTTCAACATAGTTTACTTATTTATAATTCAAAATTCGTCCCAGCCTTTATACCACAGATACTCTCGGGTCTATAGCCTTTTCTGATTACAGTTTAATGTAACAGTAAGCTGGCAACATCCTAATTAACACCGCAACTGCAAATCAACCACGCTGAGATAACCATGGCAACCGGTCAAACAAATATTTTCTTTTTGCGATCATTCTGCTCGCGCATACCGCCGTGTTAAAAAACAAATAATCCCCCTATAGCGCGACTGTGGTCCACTTTTTTAAAAAAAAATTAAAAATCAATTAATTAATTTTGAAAAACGGTTAACCGTGTACACGAAAAAAAAAAAAGGGATTGTGTAATTGTTTACAATTTTTTCACACTCCTAATATTAACATATCATTGAACTTAATAATTTAACCCTGTCGCTCTGCCTCCTCGAGGATCGTCTTACCCGGCCAGGAGGGACTGGGGCGTGGGCGAGGGCCCGTTGAGCGTGTACACCCCCAGGCTGGAGATCCCGCTGGTCCCCATGGTGGTGCTGGAGAGGGCCCCGGGGGCCCCGGCCACCACCGTGACCCCGCCGGGGGCCGGCGCCCGGTCCCCGTAGCTGAGCGCCAGGCTCTGGGGGCGGGTGCAGTAGAAAGGGGTGGAGTGGGCGTCCCGGGGCAGGGCCTGGGCGAACAGGGCTCCGTAGCTGCCCAGCTGTGGGGGCCACAAACACGGGGACACGGCGTTCGTTAGTCGGGGACGCGGCGTTCGTTAGTCGGACACAAAGCGTTCGTAGGCGGAGTGGCGCGACGGCGCCGATATCGGCACATCAATTTTAATTGCCTCCATTAAAGTTTGAATTATTATGATTTAACAAAAGAGAGAAGGCTTCGGGTGGGGGGGTGGGGTTAGCCAAACCACCGAAGCATGGAAGCACTTGCTTAGGATTTTTTGCCTAGGTCAAGCCCTTTGGCCGTCATAACTGCCCGGGATGTACTCAAGCTATTGGGCTGATGTTCCTCAATAACAAGGCATTTAATGATCTAAGCCCTGCTTTAGTGCGGATCTGTCGAAGGCAATAGCGGGCCCGTTCCTTAAAGTACTTCATCATGCATCCATTTAGGGAGGCTGGGCTCTGCGGTCGTCTCTATTCTTATGCATTTCGTCCCCCGTTTGCATCAGCTACTTTTTCGCGCCGCGATCGATCGACCGACCCGGCTGGGGTTGTTTTTGTCTGGAGTAAAAAAAGAAAACGCCTCGACTTTGTTCACAGGTCAAAGATGGCCGGAAGGGACTGCAGCTTTGCCCACCATGCTTGCGAGAACCGGGTGCTATTCCCTAATTTCTTAAGTTTCAATGACGCAGGACTGGTTAACTTGCAACCTGGTCTCACGAAAATACGTGACACAGTCACGTTATCTTAATCTATTTTTCGTGATCAGGGACACGTATTTTCAAAATGTTCGTGCCAAAAAACAGTTATCAAACTCATGTATCTCCATTGGAAGTATTTGTCGTGTCACTAAGCACGACTTCCAAACTAAGGTTCTGTCTGGCAACGTTCTCCCTAATGTCCCTGAAGGAGCTCCGTAGAGAACATTGATTGTTATATTGTTATATTGAAATTGTCTGTGATAACTAACAATATGACAGCATTTGGCCACCCGTTTCTACTTAAAATAGTCTGATAACTAACAATATGACAGCTTTTGGCCACCCGTTTCTACTTTCGCCTTTGATTCTGAGATATTGTAACAATTCACGGATATATTAAATGCAGGTGCGCTGCTCTGTAGGCAAACATTGAAAATTGTGCTTTTTGACACGAAATTTTTGAAAATACGTGTCCCTGATCACGAACAATAGATTAAAATAACAGTGTCACGTATTTTCGTGAGACCGGGTTGCAACTTGATGAGATTGAGGAAGAGCAACATTTTTTTTTTTTTTAATGTTGTGTTTGTTGAACGAATAGATCTACCAGCCAATCGATGGTTTGTAACCCTGATATATTCCATACCTGCATAATGGCCATATATCTGTATGTATATCTATCTATCTATCTATCTATCTATCTATCTATCTATCTATCTATATATATATATATATATATTTATAAAACGGAAAGGTGAAATCCGGCGATCTGATTGGCTGTTAACCAATTGGCTGTTAACCAATTGGCTGATTGGCTACTATTCTAAAAAGCCTTATCGCAGCATATCATTCCGCAAGCAAAAATGTCTCCATGGCAACAACCAACTGTTACAGTAGGAGGCTAGGTAGCAAAAGTAGCCGAAGTGTTTGACAAGGTTAATAAATTGACTAAATTCGTTGAGTTGACATGTTTAAGGTTAACTTTCACCTCCGGATAGGGTTAACAATGGTAGAGGGGACTGAGGAGTGACCTGCTCCTGAAGAAAAAGGCGAGAAAAAGAGACATGCAGAGCTAACGTCCGGAAAGGAGGGACTATTTTTTTCATAATGGGGCTATTTTATCAGTTAGGTAGGCTAATTTGTGTTTTTTTTTTTTTTTTTTTGTACCTGAAATTGATTGCGTATTCCTCTTTCATATTGCCCTTATTGGTAACCGTTTTATAAAAGCAATATATCACTCCAGTCCGTGGTATATGCTCATTATACCACTCCAAGGGGGTTGTCGTCCCTCCGCTTCGCGTCGGGCCGAACAACGCCCCTTAGCCGTGGTATAATGAGCATATACCACGGCCTGTCGTTATATATTGCTTAAATATCCATTGGCTGGTGTTAAGACCCTGAATGTAGACAGCATGCCCGTCAATCAAGCGAGCTAGTGAGTGAGTAGAAAAAAGGGAAAGTGGGTGAGTGTAAGATTGCGTGAGTGACAGGAAGAGAGTGAGGGATTGAAAGGTAGATTGAAGTGTGTAAGTGAGTGACTGAGTGACTGAAAATGTGTTGGATGCAGGTGGAGAATAGCTGCAAATGTGTTGTGCAGGTAGAGAATAGACTAAATGAGTGGGTGAAATTGAGTGAGTGAGTGAGTGATTGAGTCTCACCCTAGGGGAGGGCTTGCGGGGGTCTTCACAGAGACTCAGCAGTAGGTAGAGGACAGACCAGCGGTGTTTCAGAACTCCCTGCAGGGGGGGGGGGGGGGGGTAGAGAGGCAGAGTAACATGGTTAGAGACACAACAGGTGGTAACTGGGTTCAATCCCCAATCGTCCTGCACCACTAGGCCTCCTGTGAAGCAAGACGCCTGAATGACACGCACCTCGGCACGCACGGCCAGTCGCTATGGATAAAGGGTCGATCAACTATTTCATTAAAGCTAAAACTACGACGCTATTAATACATGATTATACTGTATGTATGTATGCACATTTTCTGGAACGAAACGAAATGTCCTTGTTTGTATCAATAAAAGTCTAGTACCATACAATATTGCGACAACAGTGCACAGCTCAGAATTACTTTATAAATAAATAATAATGAATCATGAATCAATAATATTACTATTATGTGTTCACATCAAATTCTATAATATGTCAGATACCAAGAAAAAACATAAGTCGGTCTCCTGACTTTCTTGCATTTATGCCAGTTATCACCGATGGGCTCAGCAGCATTATGTCGGTGTGTGTGCACTCAGGCAGTCGCTCACCCACGTGCACTGACCTGAGTCTGCAGCTTCCGGTGGAGCTCAGAGAACAGGGCTGCGTCGGCCTCCCTCCTCTGCTTCACCACTGCAACACACACACACACACACACACACACACACACACACACACACACACACACACACACACACACACACACACACACACACACACACACACACACACACACACACACACACACACACCTGAATAAGACTAGATAAATTGGATAGTTGAGGTTTGTTATATGCTCTGCACATCAACAGCCCATTGTTACAAGATTGGCTTTTGAGCTAACAATTGAAAACATGAGAAAAGGAGTAATGGTGTCGCTTTAAGAACACGTCTTACTTCTGTATGCCACAACAAAAACATCATGCGATTGGATGGCAAACGTTCTAAAAGCCAGGCCGACGTGTGTTAGTCTGTTTTATCGTACATGAAGGAGGGAGCAGAAACGTGACCTGTGTCATCACGATGTCATTGGCAACTAAATTATTCAACCAGAGATCAGCTCCTGGTGAGTGGATGTTGACCAGACGAATGTACCACAGGTACATTCGTTTTAATATTTGTCTTTAAAAAGGATAGACTTGCTACCCAACATTAAAGCTTGGGTTGGCAAGTTGGGGAAACCAGACAGAGTGAGCTAGATTATCAAAGTATCTAACCGAAAAAAGCCTCCAAAGCCAAAACCCCAAAACACGTGCGTAGCTCCCTAGCTTTAGCAATACGGTTTGTCAAGCCTGCACCGCTTCCAATCCAACACCAGTTTGATTACTTTTACAGATGAACCCTCGATAATCAGAGACATGGTTCTAGATAGTTTGCAGGTCAAAAGGAACCGGGCAGACTTGTGGGTGCATTGCAATAAGTCAGGGCTTGGTACCTCAAACAGAAGTACCAAAATCAGATTATTTTCCCCATGTGCTCTTCCAACATCAGGCATGTTTAACTTGAATCTAGGGTTGAGCTCTTCCAACTAGAACAAACCACCTCTCAGTAACAGCCTGTTTAGTAGGCTTCTCCCCACTGTGATCTCCAATTTGCAGTCTTACTTAACTTGCAATTAGAAGGCAAAGTCATAGCTTAAATCTGAATAATAGATCACACTGCGCACATTACTTATTTTCGTATTCCACGTCAACATTTTACATTATAAACAAATCGGGTCGATGATTTCTATTCTAATGGCTCCACCGGCCGGCGGGCACCACGCTCGACCTTTGGTCGGAGAAAAGATCAATCCGGGAGATGAATGGTTTATTTAGCAGGGGCCGCAATATTAAACATTCAGGAGCAAAGTGAAAACCCCGGTGCACCTCCCAATTCCCCATCTGGCCATCAATGTGGTCAAAGTACGCCATAGCTCGCCACAGTTTGCAGTAGCCCTTCAGGGCTTCAGGGCGGGCTAGCGGTCAGAGGGGGTCGAAATCCAGCCAAAAAGACACTAGGTGCGATCCCCGTGAAACCAGGCAGCAGTGTTCCTGTATCCTTGGGCAACATGCCCAACTCCTCTAGAATTGTCAATGTTTACATTTGCATTGGACCCACGGTTCCTGATGATACAGATCCCGCCCTTGCTGGCTGCGCTGTATCTCCTTGCTACAGAAGACTGAGACAGCTGAGAGAGAAGGTTGGTGGGCGGGATCTGGAAGGAGAACCAGCCAATGGGCAAGCCAGAAAGCTTCAATCGCTGGATACAAGGCAGAGGAATGCTCCGGCCATGCGTCATCTCACACGCTCCATACATATATTATAAAATTTAAACATATCTTTTTGTAGGCTTCTTAATGACAATGTGGCCAAGAGAGTGAAGAGAGAGAGGAGAGAGAGGGAAGGACATGGGAGTATAGGATCGCAGGTCAGAGTGGAGCCTGGGTCACCACAAGGCTGGTGCCTGCACACGGTTAGCGCAATACTAGGTTGAACCAGAGAACCACCCCAAGCTGCATTGCAAAACGCCCGTCCAAGTGAGAAAGAACACTATGGTGCTTCTGCATGTCTGACTCTCGATGTATAAAACCAAAGTACTGCTCGCAAAGGGCGATGGTTTCCTGCAATGAGTCGGCCATCTCTGTCAGCAGCAACTTAATACGCAGCGACATTCCCTTACAACATCAATATTGGAAGAGGTCGCACTTTTACTGGTGTAAACACAGGCCACGTTTAGTGGAACATGGTGTGGAACAGCGGGTCGGTGGCTTGTGAAGGCGGTGAGGGCTACCGGGTTGAGACGCACTCTACAGTACACACCGTAGGGCGGGTTGTCAGCGGTGAGCGGCTAGCTCAACATCCAGGGATGGGATCCCGCTCCGGGGGAGGATATTCCCAGCGACGTTGCTGTAAACCGCAGGGCGTCTTAAAAGGGTGATGAGTTGGTGCCTCATAACTCAGGTAGTGTAGAAACTAGTCTAGTGGTTAGGGTGATTGACTCCCAACCAAAGGGTAGTGGGTTTGAACCCCTATGTCAACAGCTTCACTGAAGGCATGCTAGGGCAGGACCCAGGACTGGACGAAATGTATCTGAGTTTCCTGTTAGTCACTTTGACTAAAAGCTCCAGGGAAATTATAGCTTATCATAGTAAACAACTACCCTAACTGCTCCTGACGGGCTGGCTGTCGCTTTGCATGGTTGACTCTGCCGTCGGGGTATCAATATATGTATCACCCAATGTAAGTCACTTTGGATAAAAGCCTCTGCCAAATGGCCCTTCATGTAAATGTATGTCTCTTCTAAGCACAGCATTTACAAATCCTTGTTTGTGAGTGTGACCCTCTACCAGGCTGAACAGGTTAAGTGTACAGGATATTGGCAAGGTCGGGTTTTCCCAACGATATGGCGCCAAATCTTGAGAAGAAAAACAGATGTTAGATGTTGTCAACTGCGGAGTAGTTTTCACAGTGTACGTACTTTCCTTCTTGATCTTCTCAGACACCAGGAACTCATCCCGTTCGATGGTGGGGGCGTAGTTGCTCCCGATGACCCGCACTGCATACTGGAACTGGTGGGCTACTTCCGCTGGGGACGGAAACAAATCCACTCAGTGAAGTCGTCAAGAAGTCAGACAGGTCGTTTTAGCAAAGAAGCCCTTAGTTTTCTCCAACTGTTTGGATTTGGTCTTGATGTCCGTATCTAATTTGAAATTAAACTGCGGCTGTAAACTGAGTTTAGTTATGTGTATCATTGTTTTTTTTAATTTTACAAAAGGAATGTATCTTCATACTTTAAAAGACATTATCATTGTTAAAACAGCCAATTAAACATTACACTACTAGAGATCATGAGATGGAATTGACAGGATAACACCTGTTATCCGTGTTATCCTGCCCCAGGATAACAGACGTCCCAGCTTCAGGACCAATGTGCGGGAACAGAGGCGTTACATAAAGAAGTCAACACTGCGTCCACTCTGACAACCAGCCTGCTCTGACACTCTCCCCAGCATCCAGCAGCCAAACCGCCATCAAGTCTTCATAATAATCCTAATGGTTTGGTCAGTGGGACCAAACCATTAAGCACATCCTGTATGCTACATGATCCTCATAACTCATGGAGTATAAAAGGCTACGGTAACTGGGGGCATGTAGAAGGTCCCTGCTATCGGTCCGCTAGCGGCTAGGCTACCTTCGCTCTTCCCAGTGATCCTGCAGCACAGGCTCTGGAGCAGCACGTTGGGGGACTTCTGGTCCAGCGACGCGGCCATAGCGGTGCTGCTGCTGTCAAATCTACTTTCTCCTTAAAATCTCGCTCCGATGGGAGAGAGTTGAGGCCAGGGCGGGTGTCGGCTAACTCCAGCGGCTCAGTCCTCGTACGCGCAACGCCATTTTACTAGAACCCGCCGAAACGCGTCTCCTCCTCCTTCTGCGGTCTCCGGCTGGGGGTTCAGAGCGGTTGCTATCTAGATAGCTAGCCGCTAGCTTGGAAGGACATGAGGCATGAAAACATTGCCCGCGAAACACAATACGCTCACGAAGGTTCCTACCCACATACTGTACGTGCTGCTGGTACAAATCAATAAATCACGGGATGTAGGGCTGATTAAATTTGATGTAACGAATTTGGAGTTATGCGAGGTAAATGATGTTAACATTTTTATACATAGATATTAGTTACAAATATTGTTAGTATTTTTTTTATGATTACGTTGGACTAATTATACGGTGTTTTTTTTAACTACACTGGACATTCGTTAATATATTTATTTTAGAATAAAATCATGCAATATATGTATGTTTAATTGTGTTTCAGCACCTTACGAAATGACAGCACCGCTTTGGGCGTCCCAAGGGTGTGCCTACGTGTGCGTGTGCGTGTGTGCGTGGGTGTGTTTGTGCGTGTGTGCACGCTTGTATCCATGATGTGTGTGAGCGCGTTTATGTATGTATGCGTGCGCGTGCGCGCGCGCGTGTGTGTGTGTGTGTGTGTGTGTGTGTGTGTGTGTGTGTGTGTGTGTGTGTGTGTGTGTGTGTGTGTGTGTGTGTGTGTGTGTGTGTGTGTGTGTGTGTGTGTGTAAAAGAGACAGCGACAAAAAAAAAGTTATTGTGCCGAACCAAACTTCAATGCATAGTTTAATTTAACTTCATTTCCTTCTCGAACCGGGTAGCAGACAACACTAGAGCGCGCAAGCGCCCCTCTCCTCGCCACCTGGCCAGTACAGTGACGTAGAACCAAAGAAAATCTCCCTCTGCCACCGGCAGCAGCACGGGCCAAGGAGATTAGAGGAGGGGAGGGAAGGTGAGGAAGGAAACGAAAGGAAGGATAGAGAGAGAGAGAGAGAGAGAGAGAGAGAGAGAGAGAGAGAGAGAGAGAGAGAGAGAGAGAGAGAGAGAGAGAGAGAGAGAGAGAGAGAGAGAGAGAGAGAGAGAGAGAGAGAGAGAGAGAGAGAGAGAGAGAGAGAGAGAGAGAGAGAGAGAGAGATTCACGAGGTTGTAGAATAGTAGTGCTTTGTCACACAGACACACACACACACACACACACACACACACACACACACACACACACACACACACACACACACACACACACACACACACACACACACACACACACACACACAATCTCAGACAATCCCAGAAAGAGGTGGAGCGCGCGACTCCCTTGCTCTGCCTGCACACGAACTGTTGAAAAGTATGAGCGCCTCGAGCCTCGAGCCACTCTACCGCCTCGGCTTCCCGTCTCGTGTCGGCTACCACAGGTGAGGCGGAGATAGGATTACAGACTTTTATTCGATCAGACTCGCAGCGGGGATGTTGATTTTAGTTTAGAGGAACTAGGAAAGACACAAAACAAACGCACAACAAAAGAAGACAAAGTCATGGAGAGAAAAGAAGAATTAGGAAGAAGCTAGCGTCTGACGTTTGACCGGCGGAACGACGCGCCCTCCAGGAAGCTCAAGTGTCCGGGGAGAATACGCCGAGGAAGATGGGGATGTATTTTAGCGCGCTTCGGACCCTCATCAGCAGATACGTGAGTACAGGGACGGCGCGAGACCCCGATGGTCAGCGTGCACGCTTACCTTTAGGTGTTAGTGGCAAAGTTTCAATCATAGCCGGATAATAGGCTGATAACAACACTGCACTTCTACTACTACTTCTACTATACCACTATTTATAATTATAATGATGATAATCATCATCACCGTAATCATTTAATATTAAAAATAAAAACAAAGTAATAATAACAGAATTATAATAAACAAAGTAATAATAACAAACCGGTATGAATATCATTGTCAAAATAATAATGGTTATTATAATTATTACTTTTCATTTTCATTCTTAGCAAAGGAAATTATGTGGAGAACGGAAGTTGCAATTTTTCCACTACACGTTTTTGAAATTGTAATTCAGGTTTATTTTCTTCGTCTCTTCTATTTTTCTTCTTTTAAGATGTAGGCCTACATTTACTCTCTCGAAATAGTGAAGTCTATTATCAATGAGTTAACTTCAAATACTATATTTTTTTATAATTATTATTTGCTTTATTGTTGTTATTAGCCTACATAGACACTTAAAGCACACAGCCTCACGAACCAACAAGCACGTATGACAGTCATGAATTATCTAATAATAGTGGTTTAAAAAATCGATATCGGCTTCGGTACTGTGGAGCCAGCCTACTTCAGCCGGTCATTCAGTCAGTCAATCGGTCGGACGGACTCATAAGCTTCACGCACTAATCCCGAGTGTGTGTGAGCCCTTGCAGATCACATGATGAGCACCGGTTTAGGGGCTGGCCGTGCCATGCAAAGTAAAAAGGGCTTAACCTTGGATAGCCTACCGGCAACTGTTGCAAATAGTCAAAATAAAGCCGCAACATAGACAGAAGAGCGCAGGTCTGCTGCAGAGTCTGCACAAAGCTCAATCAAGAATTAGTTTGGTTGGGCGTTTAATGAAGGCAATCTGTGCACGGGGTTGGTGTGTGGAATGTCACGTTGTCTGCCTTGTTGAATCGAGATATTAGTCGACTGTTGAAACAAACATGGACTGGGATTATGTCTTGATAAGCCTACTTCACTCTATAGGCTAGCATATTGGATGGTCGATGCTGCTGTCTGTTGACTGGAACGGCAGATCAGCTGACGAGATGTGGGACTTTCGTATGTCCTGCTAAAGTCACGTCTTATACAGTAGATGGGGGTTTGCCTGCATGGCTCGGGGTGTTTCTCTGCTCCCCGTGGACACAAGAGAAACAATAGGTCGTGATAGGTCCACCTGTAGTTTGCATGTCTTTTGTCGATAGTCTTGTCAGATTGATTTTTGAGGGATGAGTTTTAAATGGACTATTTAAGTGTTGAATTGTTTTTTCGTCTTTTTGCCTGCCACCCCAAAACGAGTTTTACTCTTTGAAGAGGAGGGGAGAGGAGGGGAAGAAGATGGGGAGGGGAGACAGGGGGAGGGGAGTAAGAGAGGAGAGAGGGGAGAGGAGAGGAGTGAAGGTGAGAGGAGAGGAGAGGAAAGGATAAAATACCTGTTTAAAGTACTAACAAACAATTAAACGTTTAAACAAAGTGTCAAGATAAGACATGCACCACTGTAACAGGAGGATTAATAGATCAATCTTTAGCACTTTATCTTTCCTTTTGTCTCTCTCTCTCTCTCTCTCTCTCTCTCTCTCTCTCTCTCTCTCTCTCTCTCTCTCTCTCTCTCTCTCTCTCTCTCCCTCTCTCTCTCTCTCTCTCTCTCTCTCTCTCTCTCTCTCTCTCTCTCTCTCTCTCTCTCTCTCTCTCTCTCTCTCTCTCTCTCTCTCTCTCTCCTCTCTCTCTCTCTCTCTCCTTCTCTCTCTCTCCTCTCTCTCTCTCTCTCTCTCTCTCTCTCTCTCTCTCTCTCTCTCTCTCTCTCTCTCTCTCTCTCTCTCTCTCTCTCTCTCAATTTCCCTCTACTCTTTCTTTCCCTCTTCTGTTTGGACTGGATGCTGTCTTCCATCGCTGCCACCTCTACTCAGCTGTAGGGAGAGCGACCGGTGTGTTACGTAAACGCTTCTCCATCGCCCACCGTGGTTAACAGCAGACCGCATCAAACCACTTGAGCTGGCATCGCTCTCGCTCCCATCTCCAGCTCTATTTCAAACACCAGATAAAATCACAGGGGCATGCAGTTGTAAAGAAGGACTATGTGGCCTTATTTCTCTCTCTCTCTCTCTCTCTCTCTCTCTCTCTCTCTCTCTCTCTCTCTCTCTCTCTCTCTCTCTCTCTCTCTCTCTCTCTCTCTCTCTCTCTCTCTCTCTCTCTCTCTCTCTCTCTCTCTCTCTTTCTCTCTCTCTCTCTCTCTCTCTCTCTCTCCTGTCTCTTCTCCTCTCTCTCTCTCTTTCTCGCTCTCTCTTCCTTCTCTCTCTCCTCTCTCTCTCTCTCTCTCTCTCTCTCTCTCTCTCTCTCTCTCTCTCTCTCTCTATCTCGCTCTCTCCACATTCCACTTCCTGTAATGACTCATCTGATTGGTCGTATCAATAAATAACACTCATTAATCAAGATGGAAATAGATCCTCACAGGATACATGATATTAGCCTGATATTTGTCCTGAATTTCTAGTTAGTTTCACGTCATAATTTGGTCATAATTTAAAACCCCAGCCATTTTCAGAGAGTGGGCGGGGTCATGTAGCCCTAAACCAATTGTGAAGCGGACAACGATTTGGTAAGTGATGGCGCTCTCTTGCGTTGGTGTCTGTTACATCCTCTTTTCTTTCAAAAGAACATCAATCTCAGGAACCGAGACTTTAAGCCTATGAAGGCCTTCCGTTAGCAATTTTAAAGCAACCGCACACACACAAATATATACAGACACACACACATACACAAACACATACATGCGTGCGCACACACACACACACACACACACACACACACACACACACACACACACACACATAAAAGCACGCGCGCACGCACACACCCACACACACACACTCATACGCACTCATACGCACACAATAATGTGCATTGTGCACCCACACAAACACACACATACTGGAGCATGCAGAGTTTACGTGTTTAGACATGTATACATTCCTGTATGTAAACACTAACCTTCAGAAATGTGTAACCATTCATATTAAGGAATGGAACAGTAAGTCACGGTCAATACTCAATGTTACACATATTCATTAAACCTGTGATTTTGGTATTGGTCAACAAACCAAGACAGAGACGCAAAGTGAGCGTATTTCCAAGTGCTTCTGCCACTTAGCCAGTGAAATATCTGCAGTCCCAACCCACACTGGGCCACATTCACAAAGCAGCTAGTCCACATTCCACTGCCAGTGACTTTTCTAGATAGAAGTGCAGAAAGTATCTCTCTCTCTCTCTCTCTCTCTCTCTCTCTCTCTCTCTCTCTCTCTCTCTCTCTCTCTCTCTCTCTCTCTCTCTCTCTCTCTCTCTCTCTCTCTCTCTCTCTCTCTCCCCTCCTCCTCCCTCCCTCCCTCCCCTCCCTCCCTCCTCCCTCCTCCCTCCCTCCCTCCCTCTCCTCCTCCCTCCCTCCCCCCCCCCTGCCTGTCTGTCTGTCTGTCTGTCTATATCTATCTATCTATCTATCTATCTATCTATCTATCTATCTATCTATCTATCTATCTATCTATCTATCTATCTATCTATCTATCTATCTATCTATCTGTCTATCTGTCTATCTGTCTATCTGTCTATCTATCTATCTATCTATCTATCTATCTATCTATCTATCTATCTATCTATCTATCTATCTATCTATCTATCTATCTATCTATCTATCTATCGTTTCCCTAGTGCCAGTGGAACAGCCTTGATGATTTACCCTACCCTTGACCACAGACCGGGGCTGTCAGACATCCTGTTAGCAATTGCCTGTCCTAGTGGTAGATACACCATAATGCATAATGCCTGCCATCGAAATTGGTTACCTAAACACTTTACAGTTTTTCTCAGTCGCTTTGGTACATTTCTCAGATCAGAATTGAAATTCTCAAAACTACCTGTTCAATCTTCACATCATTGTGTCGTTTGTGCACATCAAAAAAGCAGTTTCTCATTTCTTTGAACAAGTTGCAAATGCTTTGGTACATTCATGCAAATGATTATGTACAATTCTCTGCTCTTTCCTACATTATCAATTGCTTATGTCATGTTGATCAAAATGTATTGTAATGGGTCTCTATTGAATAGTCTCACCCCCACAACATTTAGGCATTAGTTCATTGCATAAGTCTTTACATGCAAAATGGTTGAACAAGTTGTTATAATATGTCAAGCATATGTCTATACATTGCCATTAGACTTTTTTTCTAAATCTGTCCTGAATTGGTAAATTGCTACCAGGTGAATCTTGACTTTGTCTAAAGAAGGGAAATGTGTGAAGTGTTAGATATACCAACGATCAACCAGTTTACTGGAATAGCTCAAAGGTGCATCTCCTGAACCATGAACTCGCAAGTATATATATAGCTGGAGCACAACACAATGTGTTACATTGTCTGAGAATTTGTGGCCCAACGGACAGAAACGTCAGGAGGTAGGATGACTGCACTGTAATTCCTACAGCAATGCATCTACAGTTTACCCTAAGGAGATTTTCCCATGTTCACATTTCTAGCAATGACATGGTCTGTCAAGAAATGACAGTACAGTCAAAGCATAAATGTGAATCTTATCCAGTCTCTTGCAATCAATCTCTCACATGCACTAAGGTGTAACTTACAATTTACAATAATTGTCTTCAAAACTTTAGTGGTTTAATTACATCAGAATATCCCTCCAGAGTACACTGTTATATTGACAACATGACTTAGCAATTTGACTTGTCTTATACATACACAATGACACAAGGACTTGTCATTTTGATGGCACTGACTGTGTCAAATGTTCATTGACACAGATATTTACTTTTGAGAAACTAACTAAGGGTTTTGAGCAAGAGACTTGCTTTTGCATGAAATCCATGGTGTTTTGCTATTTGTACGAATTGTTTTGAGAAATGCACTTACTGTTTTGCAAATTTCAATTCTGATCTGAGAAATGTACCAAAGCGACTGAGAAAAACTGTAATAGACATATATAATAGTGAACATAACTCGTATATACCATCTGCCTATCCATCCATCTATCTATCTATCTATCTGCCTGTAACTGTTTTTGTTTAACTAAATTCTACTCTTTGTACA
>OLKM01001046.1:137025-139525 GCA_900291075.1 Melanogrammus aeglefinus | reverse complement strand
CCATGGGACCCCACAATCACATCAGGTGACCCCAAGTGAGGTCCCTATTGCAAGGTTGGGAACCATTGCAAGAGGGGCTTCCACTTAGCATTCCCTAATAATCTGTGTGAAGAATGTCTGAGTTTTCTGACTCTGCCTGCCCAGGCTTGTCTCAGGTGTAGAGTGAACAGCCTGAGGCACAGAACCATATCAAGAACATGGTTCTCACGTGAAGCTGAAAGATATCTCTCGTTCCAAGACATCCACACATTGACGATAATAGGACGCTTCGTTATTTAACCTCGTCTTTTCCTGAACAGACTAGGTGAATTAATGAATGTTTAGAGTCACAGTAAAATGCTATGTGAAAATGAAAGTAAAGGTTACCAATAAAACAACCTCACACAAATATAGAATAGGACTCGACAAATCACAGACTTTGTTTTGATTTACTTTTCATATCATTGCTGGTTATACAACCAACGTGCACTACGCTAGTGCCGTGTTTGAATGTGTAGAGCGCGCTAGGTCTCTCAGTGAGTGTGTACTTGTGTATTTGTGTTAAGGCGGTAAACTGGAAGGGGCTTTTATACACAATCCACAGGTGCCCCTCCTTTCTTATTTTACAATTTTCTGAATTCAGCGGTAGATCTGACAGAGAGCGAAATAGGAACTGAGAAAGAGAGAGAGAGAGGGGGGGGGAGGCGGAAGAGGGAGAGTGAGAGAGAGAGATGGAGAGAGAGAGAGAGAGAGAGAGAGGAGAGAGAGAGAGAGAGAGAGAGAGAGAGAGAGAGAGAGAGAGAGAGAGAGAGAGAGAGAGAGAGAGAGATCTTTTTTTGTCATTTGGACACACAGTTAGGTTTTAGTCTTTTTTAAACAGGGAGGAAGTAGATGAGGGGAAGCGTTTGTGTGTGTGCGTGTGTGCGTGCGTGCGTGCGTGCGTGCGTGTGTGTGTGTGTGTGTGTGTGTGTGTGTGTGTGTGTGTGTGTGTGTGTGTGTGTGTGTGTGTGTGTGTGTGTGGATTGGATTAATTTTTGATGAGTGGCAAACCGTTAATGACAACATTGATATCCACCCATCCATGCCATCACCCATACAGCAACAGCCTGTTGTTGACTGAGGATGAACCTGACATTTGAGGGACTTTTACGGGATAAAATGTATAATTGCTTGGGGCACCACCCAACCCCCCCCCCAACCCCCCTGGAGACAGAGCTAAAAGCTAAGAGCCAAGAACTGGGAGCAATCGGTGGCCACGCTGTGTCGTAGGGATAAAATGTATAATTGCTTGGGGCACCACCCAACCCCCCCCCCAACCCCCCTGGAGACAGAGCTAAAAGCTAAGAGCCAAGAACTGGGAGCAATCGGTGGCCACGCTGTGTCGTAGTGCTCAAAGTCAACTTATAAAACCATCCCGGACGCCATCTCCCTGGAGGTGCATTGGCTGCCGGGCAACGCAGGGCAAACCGATATTCATTGGCCCGCGTTGCAGGCAATTATTTCAGAGTGAGCAGCATTTAGAGGCTATGCTAGGCTGCTTGGAGGCACCAATCCATTCAAATTAGGGTTAGAATTAGTACAGTAGTAGTAGCAGTAGTAGTTCATGTCTTATCGTGATTTTTATTGGTCACTCTAATTATCTACCATACACATACACTTTGTAGTGTTGGTAGTAGTTGCAATTAATCAAAAAAATGACCAGTTGTGGAATAATTGGTGACACCTTACAATAAGTGCGCATTAATCAATCAATAATTTGATCAATCAAATAATTTGATCCACACATGTGTCCTCTTCCACCACCACTTGTTCCCCCCCTTGTAGTGTTGGTATCGCGTTCAGAGCTCTGAGCTTAGGTGCCATGTGGACGGCTCTGTCTACTCTGGTATTGAGACAATGAGCCTCGCTCCTCAGATACTGGAGGAAAGAGCTGAGCAGTGATGTAACTGTGGGAGTGCAGCGGCAGCACCCACGCGCGCACACACACACACGCGCACACGCGCACACACACACACACACACACATACACACACACACACACACACACACATAAACAGATACACACACACTCACACACATAAACAGATACACACACAAACAGATACACACACACTCACACATAAACACACATACACACACACCTAAACAGATACACACACACATAAACAGACACACACACGACACATAAACAGATACACACACACGCACGCACGCACACACACACACACACACACACACATAAACACACACACACAATTACACACACATATAAACACATACACATAAACACAAACACACACACACACACCAGACACACAAAAACACACACACACACACACACACACACACACACACACACACACACACACACACACACACACACACACACACACACACACACACACACACACACACACACACACACACACACACACACACACACACACACACACACACACACACATCTCAAGGCCGGTGAGGAATCGCAGTGGCAAGTGGTCATGGAGGACCAAAGTGGATC
>OLKM01001046.1:129525-132025 GCA_900291075.1 Melanogrammus aeglefinus | reverse complement strand
TAATCACACTCGCTCACACACACTAACACACAGTCGAGGAGGTGTGAGTGTATGAAGGTAGCATGACATAATGTTATGGGCCTTCATCGGCGGTCCACCAAATCAGTCCACAGT
Source organism: Melanogrammus aeglefinus (assembly GCA_900291075.1). NCBI lineage: Eukaryota > Metazoa > Chordata > Actinopteri > Gadiformes > Gadidae > Melanogrammus > Melanogrammus aeglefinus. The sequence goes on along the minus strand of OLKM01001046.1, from coordinate 131,911 downwards.
CCAGAACACTCACATTTGATAGAAATATAAAATATAAACCCCCCCCCCCCACTAATAAAAATAAATAAGATGGTCACATGAATACATGCATACATGAATATAAGAAGGGCAGTTATCACACACACACACACACACACACACACACACACACACACACACACACACACACACACACACACACACACACACACACACACACACACACACACACACACACACACACACACACACACACATTAAACCCACACACACACACACACACACACCCACACACACATTAAAACCACACACACAGCACACAAACACTGGCTACAGACAGAATGGACATTGTGGTTGTTGCCTGATAACTGTATGAAGTTTGTGCATGTGTGTGTGTGTGTGTGTCTGTTCCAGTATGTGTGCTCCAGATTGTATATGTGCGTGTGTGACATGTGTGTGTGTATGTATGTGTGCCCCAGTTTGTATGTGTGTGTGTGTGTGTGTGTGTGTGTGTGTGTGTGTGTGTGTGTGTGTGTGTGTGTGTGTGTGTGTGTGTGTGTGTGTGTGTGTGTGTGTGTGTGTGTGTGTGTGTGAGTTTCCGCCAATGTGTGTGTGTGTGTTCCAGTATGTGTGCTCCAGATTGTATGTGTGTGTGAACTCCAGTGTTTGTGTGTGTGTGTATGTGTGTATGGGCTCCAGTGTGTGTGTGCGCTCCACTTTGTATACGTGTATGTGTGTGTGTGTGTGTTTGTGCGTGAGAGCTCCAGTGTGTGCGTGTGCTTCTACCAGGGTATCAGTGTGTGCAGGTGGACCCGGGCTGTGTATCCCTGCCCGCTCTCTGTCGTCGGTCCTCTGCCTGGTGGCGCTGCTGATTACACTCTGCAGAAGAAGTCATCACACAAGCCCTTCAATGCCACTGAAACACAATGAGGGCCATGTGTGTGTGTGTGTGTGTGTGTGTGTGTGTGTGTGTGTGTGTGTGTGTGTGTGTGTGTGTGTGTGTGTGTGTGTGTGTGTGTGTGTGTGTGTGTGTGTGTGAGTGACTGTGTGTGTGAGTGAGTGAGTGATTGTGTGTGTCACACTTCGGTCCACAATTGATCCTTCGTCAGGCTCCGGAAATGTTATCTCTATTAGCCAGGGGTGTGTGTAGTGGGACTCACACACGCACACACACAAGCACTCATGCACGCACGACACGGATGCACACACACACACGTATGCATATATACTCACATGCACGTATGAAACACATAAATTAGAGCGCACAAAGGGAATCGTTTCTGAAGTTGACCTTTGCGATCCATTACAATGTATGAATTCATATCGTATGGGCTGGATAGTGGCGGACATTACATATATTGTTCCTGCTGTAGACAACTACACCCCCGTTTCTGTACTTTTATTGATGCTGTTCAATGTTTCTGTTTCTTTCTGTTAATGTTCGTGGATCACACTTATCTTTTGTTCTTACACAATATTCTCCCATGTCCTATGAGTTGATGATACTCGTCTGTTCTCCCCTGTGGTGTTTGGCCTCTCTCTCTCTCTCTCTCTCTCTCTCTCTCTCTCTCTCTCTCTTCTCTCTCTCCTCTCTCTCTCTCTCTCTCGTCTTCTATCTCTCGCTCGCACTCTCTTTTGCACTGTGTCTCTCTCTCTCTCTCTCTCTCTCTCTCTCTCTCTCTCTCTCTCTCTCTCTCTCTCTCTCTCTCCATCTCTCTCTCTCTCTCTCTCTCTCTCTCCCTCTCTCTCTCTCTCTCTCTCTCTCTCTCTCTCTCTCTCTCTCTCTCTCTCTCTCTCTCTCTCTCTCTCTCTCTCTCTCTCTCTCTCTCTCTCTCTCTCTCTCTCTCTCTCTCTCTCTCTCTCTCTCTCTCTCTCTCTCTCTCTCTCTCTCTCTCTCTCTCTCTCTCTCACACTCCTGTCTCCTTGCTCTCTCTCGTCTCCCTCGGCTCACCTTTCCGCGTCTCTCTCCTCCCCATCTCATTCCCTCTCCCTCTCCCTCTCTCTCTTCTCACGTTCCACTCATCTCTTCTCATCTCTCTCTCTCTCTCTCACTCTCTCACTACCATCATTCTCTCTCTCATCTCCATCTCCTCGTTTCTCTCTCTTTATTCTCTTCTCACACACACAGTCTCTTCCCTCTAACTCTCTCCCATTCTCTCTCCTCTCTTCTCTCGTCTCTCTCGTCTCTCTATCTCTCTCTCATCCTTTCCGCCTCTCTCTTCTTCATCTCTCTCCTCGACCTCGCACTCTCTCTCCCCTCCCTCATTAGGCTCTTCGTCTCTCCCTCTACTCTTCTCCTACTCCTCTCTCCTCACTACCACATTCTCTGTCTCCTCTCTCTCTTCTCCTTCTCCTCACTCTCTCCTCCATCTCTTCTCTCTTCTCTCTCTCGTTCTACTCTCTCCTC
>OLKM01001046.1:95968-105968 GCA_900291075.1 Melanogrammus aeglefinus | reverse complement strand
GTTTCATTCGGCGGGTGAGAAGAAGAGTAAGCTAGCGCTGGTTAAAGGGTTTCCTGTTTATCCTCTTGTTTGGAATTGATTGTGTAAGTGTATCAGCTTAACATGCTTTTATTTGTTGAGGTTCAACCGGCCCGGTCCAGTGAACCAATTTTAGAAATGTGTCTGTTGGATTTCTGTGGTGAAATATGAATATTTTATATCTAATCACATTTGAACCGGGCTATACCCAGCTTATTCAAAAACACATGATTTGTTAGCCGGTGTCGTCATGGATGTAAAATTAACGGTAAACGTTAAAGCAATGGTTATTGAAAAAGTAGTGGTAGGCCCATGCCCTATGTCTATTTCTGCCAACTATTATATTCCCCAACTATAGAAAAAAGCATTCAAACCAGTGCTGACCAACTTACTGGTGGTGCCGCAATCGCAGCACATTCGTACCATTATCGTACCACAATTACGGCGCAATCGTAATGGAATCCTATTGTAATGGGCTAGCGTGATGCTAGCTAAAGACACTAACGCGGCATTCTCTGGTGGTCAGTGCGCTGGTGAGGAGGACTGGGTGGACAACCGGACGGTGTACATCGGACATAAACAGCCCCCACCGGGGGCAGAGGCCTACATACCCCAACGGTACCCCGACAACAGGATAGTCTCCTCCAAGGTCAGGACACACACACACACTTGCATAACACATACACACACACACATGCATATGCACAGACTCAACACAAGAATACACACACACACACACACACACACTACACTACACAGACACACACACACACACACTTGCATAACACATACACACACACACATGCATATGCACAGACTCAACACAAGAATACACACACACACACACACACACATACATGCCTGCACAGACGCATACAAACAAACACTTGCGTGCATGTATGCACGTATGCACACACACGCACACAAACATCCGCAAACACACACACTCACTCATACCTACAGACATACATACGCACACATGCAATACACGTACTATATGTATGAAACAATAACATCAATGAAAACAATTCTACTCTCTGATTCTGCTCTCTGATTTCCATGATGTGTCATTTTGGATCTTCCTTCGTAGTATACCTTTTGGAACTTCGTACCAAAGAATCTATTTGAACAGTTCAGGCGAATCGCCAACTTCTATTTCCTCATCATCTTCCTGGTTCAGGTGAGTTCACAGCCCCAAAGGTGAATATCAAGTTTGGACAGCAACAATAATAATATCATTTATTTGTGTTTTAATAGCATAGCATCGTCGATTTAATATTGTATCATTCATAGTTGTCGTAGGAGACACTGCCCATTAGCTGGTTCAGGTTGCTAATGATGAGCGCTTTCACACATAGAAGATGAGTGTAGCATGGTTCCAAGCCAGAGAGACAAAGCTAGTTACAATAAACACATCCCCTCTCTAAGGATTAACAAGTCGGTTTAGAACTGGAGCTGCAACAGTTCAACAATACCCTAACAGGAAGAGCAGCATTCTAGCTAAACTGTACTCAAACGAACTGGGGGTAAAACTGTCACTTTGGGACATCAAAGTAAATAATCCATCTTGATAGCATTTTATTATTGGTATTTTTCTATGATTACTTAATCCTGCACCGCAGAGCTAATAACCAGAACTGTGACTGGATTGAAATAAATACGTATTTTAATGTTATTGTTTAAGGCACATTTCTGCTTTTTAGTGTCTAATGTTATGATCTAATTTAATGCATGAATGAACAGATTACTTAAATGGAGCACAAGTCAAAGAGAGAACTGAAGATGGAAGTGGTAGTGGTGTTTCTCTTGATTTAGATACATGGTACACTTGGACGATTTATGACGACCTCCTGGAGTTTTACAGAAGTGATGTGTGTCTTCAGGTGAAATGAAACCAGTAGTCTCACTCTCAATTTCATGCTCTCTCTGTCTCACTGTCTCTCTGTCTCTCTGTCTCTCTCTCTCTCTCTCTCTCTCTCTCTCTCTCTCTCTCTCTCTCTCTCTCTCTCTCTCTCTCTCTCTCTCTCTCTCTCTCTCTCTCTCTCTCTCTCTCTCTCTCTCTATATCTCTTTCTTGCTCTCTCTGTCTCTCTCTCTCTCTCTCTCTCTCTCTCTCTCTCTCTCTCTCTCTCTCTCTCTCTCTCTCTCTCTCTCTCTCTTCTCTCTCTCTGTCTCTCTCTCTCTCTCTCTCTCTCTCTCTCTCTCTCTCTCTCTCTCTCTCTCTCTCTCTCTCTCTCTCTCAGTTGATAATAGACACCCCCACCAGTCCGATCACCAGCGGCCTGCCACTCTTCTTTGTCATCACCGTCACTGCCATCAAACAGGTGAGTTGACCAACAGGTGCACATACACTCACACACACACACCCACACACACACACACACACGCTGTACACTATGTTAGCATCCATACACACACCCATCCCTTAATCTCTCTCTCTTTTTTTTCTTGCTGCCCTCTCTTCTCCCGCTCCCTATCTATCTCTCTCTCCCCCCTTTCCCAATCCTCTCTCACTTTCTTCTCCCTCCCTCACCCATTTCCCCATTTTCACTCTTTCCCTTCCCCGTTTCTCACACTCTTTCCCTCCCTCCCTCCCTCCCCTCCCCTCCCTCCTCTCTCCCTCCCCTCCTCCCTCCCTCCCTCCACTCACTCCTCCCTCTCCTCCCTCCATCCCTCCCCTCTCCTACATCTCCCCTCTCTCCTTCCTGGTCTCCCGTCCATCCCTCCCTCTCCCTCCTTCCCCCTCTCCTTTCTGCTCCCTCTATTCTCTCCCTCCCCCTCTCTCTTTCTGCTCCTCCCCTCTCTCTTGCTGCCTCTTCGGCCTCCCCTCTCTCCTCCCCTCCCTCCTCCCTCCCTCCTCCCTCCGTCTCTCTCTGTCCCCCTCTCTCTTTCTTCCTCCCTTTCTCCCTCTCCCTCCCTCCCTCCCCTCTCTCCCTCTCTCCCTCCCTCCCTCCCCCTCTCTCTCTCTCCCCCCCCTCTCTCTGGTCCAGGGTTATGAGGACTGGTTGAGACACAAAGCAGACAACTCGGTCAACCAGTGCCCCGTCCACGAGGTGCAGCACGGCAAGGTGGTGCGCAAGCAGAGCCGCAAGATCAGGGTACGTGTGCGCGAGTGTGTGTGTGTGTGTGTGTGTGTGTGTGTGTGTGTGTGTGTGTGTGTGTGTGTGTGTGTGTGTGTGTGTGTGTGTGTGTGTGTTTATCTGTGTGTGCGAGTGTGTGTGTGTGTGTTTGTGTGTGTATGTTTGCCTTTGACAATTTCCTATTTGACAATTTCCTCTATATGTTACATAATGTCTGTGTGCGTCAGTATGTCCACACATTTGCCGGCATGCTTGATCTTCGTATGTGTGTGTGTGTGTGTGTTTTTAGTGGGTGTGTGTGTGTGTAAGGGTGTTTGTGTGAGTGTGTGTTTTTGAGAACTTCCTATTTGACAATTACCAACGTTTTACCTAATGTGTTTGTGTGTGTGTGTGTGTGTGTGTGTGTGTGTGTGTGTGTGTGTGTGTGTGTGTGTGTGTGTGTGTGTGTGTGTGTGTGTGTGTGTGTGTGTGTGTGTGTGTGTGTGTGTGTGTGTGTGTGTGTATGAGCTTGTATGTGAGTGTGCTTATGTGCACACATTTGCGTCATGCCTTGAGTGTGTGGAGTGCGAGTAGGTGCACTTGTAATTGAGTCTTTATGGGTGTCTAAGTGTGTGTTCGAATTGTTTCTTCATGTAATTGCATGCATTTTCTGGAAGGCCTTATGCTAATCCTGATTGAGCAGTTTCCTGTTTGTCCTCATCATTGACATGTTGCCAGTATACAGTCCTCTCTCCTAGAGCATCTAGCTTAGCAGACCAGAGCTGTGAGCGGGAACGAGACACTCTGCTCTTAAGGGAGTCTACGGTAACCCAGGGAGACCTAGCCCATTAGCTGGTTCAGGTGGCTAAAGGTTAGCGCTTTCACACATGGAGGATAAATGTAGAACAGTTCCAAACAACAAATACAAAGCTATCTACGGTAAACACATCCTTTTCCAAGGATAACAAACCAGTTTAACCCAATCCAAACAAGAGCAGCAGAAGGTAAACTAATCCGTACTGAAACGAGGTGGAGGTGAAACAGTCACTTTGGGACGATGAAGGATCCCTTTTAGCTGTTATGGCGAACAAGTCTTGCACTAGGAAGGGAGAGTGCACTCAGGTAAACAAAATGTTGACATTAAAGCTGAAACCAGGGCTAACTCCCCAAACTCCTAACCTAGAGAAGCCAGAACGCAAGGAAGCAAGAAAGATTGAATGACTGACTTATATATGACTGACAATAATTATCTTGATAGGCAATGTACGACAACACCAGCGATAACTCAATTCAACTCAATTGTATTTATATAGCCCTAAATCAGCGGTACATTTTCAAAGGGCTTAACCGGCCACATAGAGCCAGGGACCCCTCCTTCCATGAGTGCAAAGGGTGCCACAATTGATCTAAGATAAGGTGTACCTTATGGCGCATTTCCACTAGCACGGCTCGGCTCGGTACGGCTCGGCTCGGCGCGCTATTTGCGTGTTTCCATTAGCACGCAGTACCTGCAACCGGGTACATTTTGGTATCACCTCAGCCCTGGTTCCAAGTGAGCCGAAGCGTTACTAAAACGTGACGTCAGCCGACTGCCTTCCACTGATTGGCCGATGAGTGTCGTCACTGGAAGCGTCATAACCGCGCGACGACCGCCTAGAATGTAAATAAAAACAAGACGCGAGACAAGACCCCACTTTTTACTGCTTTTTGACTTGGAACGAGAAAATCCATTCCTTGGTCGGTGGAGGAGGTCCAGAGGTTCCTGACTCTGGTTGCCGAAGAACGGATTCAGAGGGAGCTCGACAGCACCACGTGTTGTTGTTGTTCTGGTCTTCCGGATTTGTACGTTGCTCGGCGGCGTGTAAATGACGTCACAGCAGTTTCGCGCAGCCGTGTTATGACGACCCCGCCCACGTCGAGGAGGCACCAGTTGTAATGGAAACACAACCAAACCGAGCCGAGCCGAGCCGTGCCGAGCCGTATCGAGCCGAGCCGTGCTAGTGGAAATGCGCCATTATACATCCCGGGAGAATGACGTAGCTGTAGTGGCACGAGGACGTAGCACGCCGTCGTTGCGCCGGGGTGGGGTTTGGGGGGGGGGATGTAACTCCCAGACGTAGCATGTGTCCCCCCCTCACACCCCCTTGTTTCGGTCTTCTCTCCCCTCAGGTGGGGGACGTGATGCTGATCAAGGAGAATGAGACCTTCCCGTGCGACCTCATCCTGCTCTCCTCGTCCCGAGACGACGGCACCTGCTTCGTCACCACGGCCAGTCTGGACGGAGAGAGCAGCCACAAGGTGGGCGCTCAGTGGGACACCACCAGGACCTCACACACACACACTCTTTCTTTATGGGGACGCGTCTCGCTCAACTCACCGATGGTCACGGTGCTGACCATGGTGAGTCGGAGCCGTGGAGCGTTGTCCATCTGCTCTCCTCTTTCCTTTGTAGCTTTGGTTCCACATCCGTCCCTCTCTGTCTGTCTGTCTGTCTGTCTGTCTGTCTGTCTGTCTGTCTGTCTGTCTGTCTGTCTGTCTGTCTGTCTGTCGAGGAGATGGAGAGCGACCGGTGTGTTACGTAAACGCTTCTCCATCGCCCACCGTGGTTAACAGCAGACCGCATCAAACCACTTGAGCTGGCATCGCTCTCGCTCCCATCTCCAGCTCTATTTCAAACACCAGATAAAATCACAGGGGCATGCAGTTGTAAAGAAGGACTATGTGGCCTTATTTCTCTCTCTCTCTCTCTCTCTCTCTCTCTCTCTCTCTCTCTCTCTCTCTCTCTCTCTCTCTCTCTCTCTCTCTCTCTCTCTCTCTCTCTCTCTCTCTCTCTCTCTCTCTCTCTCTCTCTCACTCTGTCTCTCTCTCTAGACGTACTATGCAGTGCAGGACACAAAGGCCTACACCACAGAAGAGGAAGTTGACTCAATCAAGGCCACCATAGAATGTGAACAACCACAGCCAGATCTCTACAAGTCAGTACAACCCCTGTGTGTGTGTGTGTGTGTGTGTGTGTGTGTGTGTGTGTGTGTGTGTGTGTGTGTGTGTGTGTGTGTGTGTGTGTGTGTGTGTGTGTGTGTGTGTCACACACACACACATACACGCACACCTAGTTTGTATACACACACACACACACACACATGCAACACCTTCACCCAGCGAGCCAACTACTCATTTCAACATACACCCCTTATTTTACCACAACGTCTAAAAAGCCTTTTTGCTGTTGTGTCATTCTCGTTAATCCTTCCTCTTGTTCTTCACTCATCCTTCTACGTGTTCTTCCCGCTCTGTGCAGGTTCGTGGGCCGGGTTAACATCTACATGGACAACGAACCGGTCGCCAGGTAGAACCACTAGAATCCAAACATTCCTGTTTGTTCCTCAGTGGGTCTATGTCTCAGAGCAGACAGGAAATGACCTCATCATGGAGGTCACGTTGCTTTATATATGGGTACATGATTTAGAAGTGAACTCATGAAAAATCGTGTGAACATTTTATTAATCATTTGAGTGTTTTTTATTCCTGTATTTTGTCTTGTTGTAAAGCGCATTTAAGTATCTAGGAAAGCGCTTTAAAATAAAAAGGTATTATTATCGAGAATCAACAAGGTCGAAAAGAGTCGAAAAGGCTTATTGGCAGGCAGGAATACAAATCACTTTTTTATATTTGCTAACTGCTCTTGTGATCAGCTTTTTGCTCGCATCATGTTCAACAACCACAACAAACGTTATGTATTTATTTATTCATTTTTCACAACCGCAAAAATGTCCCTGATGAATTAACTTGAATGTAACCCCACTCTCGCTCAGGCCTCTGGGATCCGAAAACCTGCTGCTGCGAGGAGCGACTCTGAAAAACACAGCGTACATCTATGGTGAGGTCGGGCTAGATACACTGGTTATCCAGAACACTATTCACACATGCTAGCTACAGGGCTAGCATGTGTAAATAGTGCGCTGGATACACTGGTTATCCAGAACACTATTTACACATGCTAGCTACAGGGCTAGCATGTGTAAATAGTGCGCTGGATACACTGGTTATCCAGAGCACTATTCACACATAATAGCTACAGGGCTAGCATGTGTAAATAGTGCGCTGGATACACTGGTTATCCAGAACACTATTCACACATGCTAGCTACAGGGCTAGCATTGTCCCTCAGAAGGGAGGGAGAAGGGAGATTGATTCTTAGAGATTTCAATTATGTACCAATGGGTGGACAACTAAAACTATATGCCTGTCTATGTTTTAATAAACTGAACTGAATTGAACTGAATACCCACGCAGAGGAAATTTAATCTAGCAAATCTTTAATTTTTAAGACATTTTAAGCAGACTCGGTTTACGCTCTCTCAAACCATTCTTTCTTTATTTCTTCTTCTTCTTCTCGTTAGCGGTGGCAATCTACACGGGCATGGAGACCAAGATGGCGCTCAACTACCAGACAAAGACTCAGAAACGCTCGGCTGTAGAAAAGTGAGCCTTTACTGTATCTCTCTCTCTCTCTTTCTGTCTCTCTCTAACTGAATTTGCCACATTAACACTGTGAGACACAATCTGGTTTAAATCGACCCACATCTTTCTGTATCGGAGGGTTTGTGTTTCTGTCAGAGCCCCAGCCTCCCGCCACTCATCTGTTCGGCCTCATCCCCCCCCCATTCAGTTACCGGTCCATCCCACTGTTTACATCCTCCCACTCTCTGACATGTCCTTCTTCTTCTGCTGTCGTTACTGTCACACTCGCAATTCAGAAGAAAGATTTCTGTATTAAAATAACTGAAACGAGGATCTTGCCCGAGAAATTGCCCGAGACATTTTCCCTCCATAACTAAATAAATGCATGGCTGGCCATTTAGATATGACGGTGGAATACGAATATTGATAGATGTATTACGTCGAATGGCACCCTTTAATACACTGTGTATTAAAGGGTGCCATTTGATTTATCGCGTTTGTCCATTGCCCTTTGTTAAATACTGTGTGTAAGAATTCTCCTTTCAAGCATGAAAAGATACTGGTGTAAAGTTATCCCCTTATTCTCTTCCCCCTCCCTTAATATGTTTCTCCACCATTGAGAAGTTTGGCATTTGTTTGCAGGCTTACTTTGTCACAAATGACATCAGCTCTGTGATTTGTAATACGTAATTTATCGACGTTGGACCAAACTGTTCAATGTCAAAATGCTTTCACTTGTATACTACAACCTACGCTTTTACATTTACACCGTTAATGTACAGATTTGAAGTATCTACTGGCACCTTGCTAGCCAGTACTGGCCGACATAGTCGTTGGGAAGGGAGGGCTGAGAGAGAGAGAGTGGCCACTGGCCACCTCCTTTTTCACACACTGGACCTTAAAATGTAACCTACAGCACCTTTAAAGCTCATCAAGTCTCAAACACATAAAGATTATATGAACGTGTATCTTAAGAGGCCGGAGGATTTAATCATCCAGAATCCAGAATAAGTCAACATCCTTAAGGAAGGTCTGCGACCTCTCTGTCCTCCGTCGCCCCCTGCAGGTCGATGAACGCTTACCTGGTTGTGTACCTGTGCATCCTCATCGGCAAGGCCTTCATCAACACGGTGCTGAAGTACGTCTGGCAGGCCGACCCCAACCAGGATGAGCCCTGGTACAACGACCGCACCGACGCCGAGAGAGAGAGGCACATAGTGAGTCTGCTGTCGCTAGGGCTAATGCTACCACTGCTACTGCAGCTACTGATGCTACTGCGACTGCTGTTACTGCGACTGCTTTTCTGTTATGTTATTACTTCTTACTGCTCCTTTTGTTCCGTCCCTTCTTCTCCTTTTCCTGCTACTGACCGCGACTCGCTGCTTCATCTCGATGCCCGGTCTCTCCTCCCCTCACCTGCTCTCCCCTCACATCTCCTCCCCTCCACTCACCTCTCCTCCTGCTCCTCCCCCTTCTCCCATCCCCTCCCCCCCACACCTCACTACGCCATCACCCAACACCCCTCACCTCCTCTCCTCCCCCCCCGGCCTCAATCTCCTCTCCCCTCCCCTCCCCTCCCCTCACCCCACCACGCCTAAAATGTATTGCCTCCTCAACTCCTCTCCTCTCCCTCTTCTCCTCCCCCTCCTCCTCTTTCTCCCCCCCCCCTCTCACTCGGCTCTCTTTCTCCTCTCCCCTATCTCCCCCCCCCCCAAGTGATCCGGGCGTTCACGGACTTCCTGGCGTACATGGTGCTCTTCAACTACATCATCCCGGTGTCCATGTACGTCACGGTGGAGATGCAGAAGTTCCTGGGCTCCTACTTCATCATGTGGGACGACGACATGTACGACAAGGAGCTGGGCGAGAGCGCCGTCGTCAACACCTCCGACCTCAACGAGGAGCTGGGCCAGGTGGGGGCCGCAACGGGTGGGGGGGGGGGGGCAGGTGTTTACCATGGGGGGTGGGTACAGATGGATGTAGGGTCGCTATTGGAAAGATGAAACCGTTGTCTAAACTGATCTTCTTACAGACTTACCGTCTCTAGTTTATTGCTTTTCAGGGTGTCCCCCTTTTCCAAGGGATTTAAATGATGTTATTTACATATATTTAGTTTATTGTATATTTAATTGTATTCTCCACTTAGTCATATACCATTTATTTCAAAGTCAATTTTAACTTACAGGTTCTAATATATGTTATTTTGTGTGAGTATAATATTTTATATATCATGATATATCATAATATTCTATAATTAGCCTTTTAGCTATCTCTCCACTTCTAGATGACGAACCGTGTCATGTTGCCACCCCACACATCTTAAGGGACTCAAATTAATCACTCAGTAACCCCGGCACTCACTCACTCACACACACACGCACGCACGCACGCACGCACGCACGCACGCACGCACGCACGCACGCACGCACGCACGCACGCACGCACGCACGCACGCACGCACGC
>OLKM01001046.1:83468-88468 GCA_900291075.1 Melanogrammus aeglefinus | reverse complement strand
ACGCGTGTAAATTAGCTGAGGGAAAGCCTGTAGACAAAACACATAAGGGCTTTTACTTTGTCCACCTTCTGTATCTCGTTAGCATGCTAATCGTCTAATCGAGCTAATCTTCCCGGGCGTGGTCCCTGTAGATCGTGAAGCTGATTAAGGCGTCCAAGGAGCACCCCATCACGCTGGCCATCGGGGACGGGGCCAACGACGTCAGCATGATCCTGGAGGCCCACGTGGGCATCGGTCAGTCCCCACAGTGCTCCGTCAGTAGTAGAAACTTTACCGCTGCACCGTCAAAAAGGTGACGTATGATACCACCAGGGGTGAGTTACAAGCCATTTTGAAAATCTACCTCTTCTGACATCACAAGTGGGCGTGTCCACTTAGATCTTAGTGCGCTGGATCGATAAAAAATGGCTTGTAACGTCTAATCACTCTCCCACCTGGTGAAATAATAATATCACCTTTAAGGTTTTGTGGGGTCGGGCCCAGATCTCTGCAAGGAGGGATAATCTTACATTTATAAAGAAAATCGGTTGCTCGACCCGCTAGTATGCTTACCATGGTTGGCTATACGCCCTGAAGCGTCCAAGGTTCGATTAGATTGTAGCCTCATGGCTAGACAGTGGGTTGCAGAAACGAGAGAATGACATGTAGCACAAGGACCACAGGTGGGAATCGAACCTCGAACCTTGTCTAGCCTGTGGACTAGACAGTGGGTTTGGGTTCCCCCTTTTCCTCAACCCACTTCCTGTCACCTTTTCACTGTCGTGTCTTTCAAAGCACAAAAGCCAATTTATATTTTAAGATTTAAAAAGGGAGAGAGAATGTGCACGGCCCGAATGGACGCCAGTGGAAGTCTCTCACGCACTGCTTCTTCTGCTTCCCGTCCCTATCCGGCTTTCCACCCAAGGCATTATGGGTAAGGAGGGTCGGCAGGCGGCCAGGAACAGCGACTACGCCATCCCAAAGTTCAAGCACCTGAAGAAGATGCTGCTGGTGCACGGACACTACTACTACATCCGCATCTCCGAGCTGGTGCAGTACTTCTTCTACAAGGTGAACAGGAGCTCGCCGCTACGTCCTGGGCCCTTTTAGTCATGTTCATATGGATGTCATTGGGCGTCTGGTACCGCCATCGCTAAGAGCTAGCAAAGGTCGTTCAGCAAAGTCATAACTCTTCTCGGTTTTGGGACCTCATTGGTGGAACGAGCCCCCTGCCGTTCTCAGGACCGCAGAGTCGCTCACTATCTTCCGAAAAAGACTCAACACTCAACTGTTCAGAGTCCACCTCAACTCTGCATAGCCCCCCTCTGGCCACTATTATTGTACACTGTATTGTATTGTGTGATATTGTATTGTATTATAGTACTTAACTGTGTAGCAACTGCAGTAGCTGGTATCATTGCTGTAACACAGGGTTCTATGAACATCCTTTCTGTACCGACAGCGATATATTGTTGCACTTCTTATGACAAATGTACTTATTGTAAGTCGCTTTGGATAAAAGCATCTGCTAAATGTAAATGTAAATGTCTCTCTCTCCCTCTCTCTCTCTCTCTCTCTGCAGAACGTGTGTTTCATCTTCCCCCAGTTCCTCTATCAGTTCTTCTGTGGCTTCTCGCAACAGGTCAGTACAAGCATACACGTGTGTGTGTGTGTGTGTGTGTGTGTGTGTGTGTGTGTGTGTGTGTGTGTGTGTGTGTGTGTGTGTGTGTGTGTGTGTGTGTGTGTGTGTGCTGCTGTGTGTGTGTGTGTGTGTGTGTGTGTGTGTGTGTGTGTGTGTGTGTGAGTCACAGAGTGGATGCATACGTATTTTATGGACTACAACTCACCTGCTCCACTGGCTGGCTCACATGTACATTACTATACACCCACTATAAGAACACAGATGTGCACTGCTAAACACACAGACCGAAAATATACTAAACACAGAATGTAAAACTAACCCCTGATCCTTCTCCCTACTCCTCCATACCTCATCCTTTCTCCTCCTCCTTCTACCTCCTCCTCCTCCCTCCTCCTCCTTTCTCTCCCCCTCCTCCCCCTCTCCCTCCCCCAGCCTCTGTACGACACAGCCTACCTGACGCTGTACAACATCAGCTTCACCTCGCTGCCCATCCTGCTCTACAGTCTGATGGAGCAGCACATCAACATAGACATCCTGAGGAAGGACCCCACCCTATACAGGTGGGCCGGGCCTCCTGTGTTACCGTGGTGACCATCTGCTCCATCTCTAGCGGACACTCTGATCCAAGGAGAGCTCCCCGGAGTGTATCAGATGCTGGGAGAAGTCAGGACACCACCAGTGCTTCTGGTCAATAATGTTCCAAGTTTTTTTTTTTTTTAGAGACACCTCTGCCGTTTATAAAAAAAAAAACTTGACTTAATTTTTTTTAAATTGTATAAGACTATTGCTTTAAGCTAGCAAAGAATTGCTAGCTTAAAGCAAATTCCTTGCTAGCTAGCAAGCAGTTATAGTGGTAACAGTACTACAGTGTTACCGTCATTCTGTTGTTTCCTCCAGGGATATCTCAAAGAACTGCCTGCTGCGCTGGCCCATTTTCATCTACTGGACCATCCTGGGCGTGTACGACGCCATGGTCATGTTCTTCGGTGCTTACTTCCTGTTTGACAACACCACCTTCACAAGCAACGGACAGGTAGCCTGTGAAAAACGACAAAAATTACATCATGCTCTTATTTTGTAGTGATCTTGCGGTTCCTTCCCTTTCTCTAGAGTTGAATGCTACACTCTGTCGCACACTTTATCGTTTTGTCATCGGTTTTCTTTTTTTTGTTGTCCTCACACACACTGGAGTAGCTGGCAGTAAGACTATTCCTGAGTAATGTTAAAGTTAAGTTAAGTTTTGTGTTTTAAGTTCAACCAGGTGTCCACTGGTTCAGACCTCAACGACGTATCAATGGCGGTTGAGAGGCTAATTTCAGGCATTTCAACTCTTAAGTCTGAAAACGACATAAGATAAATAATGTGACCAAATCAATTGATAAAATCCAAATGGAATGTATGGCAATAAGTTGACTTTAAAATAGGTATTAAATAGTCAATAAATGGTTTTAGTTTTTTACCGGTTCTTCGATATAAGATAACTGTACTGGCAATTTGGAGACATCAGCCGGAGTTATGCTGCGTTTTATTATCCCTCCGTCTCGGAGGTTCGAGGACGTTGCCTAGCGACATGCTCGAACACGCCCCTTTTCCTCGGACGGCAAACTCGCCATCTCGGTTGAACTCAGTGGTGACCGAGCAAAATTCCGAGACAAAATTCAAGATGGCTGCGCCCAGTGTGACTTGAAGTATGAACTGTTTTCATTGTGCTCGGTCCGCTTTGGTGGTTTAAATGGCAATTTTAATCACTCCTATTAATGCAATATCTTGCTGCGTCCGTATCTCTGCCTATAGCCTACCTATTTTGGAGCCCCTGGTACTCTGCCAATTCTACCGCGACAATAGCTTTCCGGGTGGCGTCCATGTTTCCTTCCAACGACCTAGCGAAACATAATAAAACGCTTGAAGTGTGGGCGTGGCGTCAGATCCGAGATCCGAGTCGGTTCGCAGAGAATACTAAAACGCACAAAAAACTGGATTTTGAAATTATCCAGCCTGAAAAAAACCCTTTCTAAAGCCACTCCCCCAAAACTTTCTCAGCCAGTAGCAGATATTGTGCTTAGCTGAAAAGTGTAGTTTTTTTTTCAATTTAAAACTGATACATGTACAACACGTTTTTATTGTGCTATATGAATCGTCGGTTAACTTATGCCATATCCTCAACTTCTGTATAACTAAACCTTCAATTCAACAGACCCCCCCCCCCCCCCCCCCCCCCTCGCCTCCCAACCCCGATACTCTATTCTTTGACCTTCCAACGGCAGACATTTTGTTTGATTCTCGACTCAATTGATTTTTTCCTCACCTATTGCCTTGTTGATGATTATGTTGTTATGATCTTTCTTTCTTTCGAATGCTCTCTCGTTTTTTGCCCTCTAATTCTGCCCTTTCTTCAAAATTCTCTGACCTATTTTTTTCGTTGCCATTTCTTGGTCATGCCTCTCTTCTTCCTGCCCCTACCCCCTTGCCCCTCTTAGCTAATGACATCCAACACACAGATGGTAAGCTGCCCCTTTATTTCCTCCTCCATTTTGTGTTCTCGCCCTTTCCTCCTACCTTTCCTCCAACTCCTTGCCTCAGTCCACTGCCTGCCCGTTTGGTCTCTCCTCGTGGTGCCATATCATAAACAAACCAAAAATACCTACACATCGACAACACAATGAATAAAATGAACAAAAAAATTGAACAAAAAAAAAGCACACATTACATACACATTCTTAACCGTCCAGCCATCCAATAGCTGTTCACCGTTCATCCCATGTCCCGCCCCTGAGTGCCTGCCACGGACCAATGAGCTTCAGGCATTTGTTTTACTAGCGAACCACCACCACCCTCGTCCAACTCATCCCATGTCTCCCGTGTTTTGTTGTGCTGTCCAAACACGTTTCTTGTGTTTAGTGTGCAGTCATAGCTTTAGAGTAGCGTTTGTTAATGTAGCCTAGGACTCCAACGAGCTTGAGGAAAGTTTAGTAATTTACAAGTTACTTAAAAAGTTTCAGCCAGTAGTCTTAAGTTAGTTCGTTTTTGCCACAGCCCTGCCTTTGGTACAGAATTATTCGATGTAATGCGTTGAATGTTTTTTAGGAATGAAACCCCATGACTCAAACCCTAAAGATCAATCCAATCAGGGATTTAGTTTTCTTCTCGAAAAAGAACATTTGTTTTTATCTCAAAACTAATTTGAATGAAACAACGGCTGCAGTATAAAGTTACAAAGCAGGGAAACAAATGACGTCTATAAACATTCAGGAGACTAACCCAATCAACCAATCAAATCCATCACATGCTAGTTCTTTCATACACATGCCGCATTCAATTCAGAAGGAAAGTTAAGACGTGTACAAACATATCCCTGGCCGGGGGGGGGGGCATTACGTAT
>OLKM01001046.1:62066-77066 GCA_900291075.1 Melanogrammus aeglefinus | reverse complement strand
TCACTCTCTCTATCGTCCCCTCGTTCTCTCACTCTCTCCCCATCTCACTCTCTATCGTCCCCTCATTCTCTCACTCTCCCCATCTCACTCTCTCTATCATCCCCTCGTTCTCTGACTCTCTCCATATCACTCTCTCTCTATTGTCCCCTCCTTTTCTCTCTCTCTCTCTCCATCCTTCCCTCTTTCTCTCACTCTCTCACTCTCTCCCCATCTCACTCTCTCTCTCCACCGTCCCCTCTTTTCCTCACTCTCTCTCCAATCATCCACCACCCGCTCCCTTCCTCCCTTCCTCTCTCCCCCAGAATGCCGACAGGCTGTACCGGGGGCAGCTCTCGGAGTTCTCCCCGCTGGCCTCTCTCCGCGGGGGGCAGCAGGACCCCAACCCGCCGGCCGCGGCCCACCCCCGCAGGTCTGCGCTCGACTCTCCATTCACCTCCGAGAAGAAGCTCATGTTCACACGCTGGCGCCCCAGGCCCGACTACCCCTCCTTCCCCCCTCTGCTACGATTCGCCGGCCTCTCCCGGGGAGGGGGCGGGGCTAAGGGTCGAGGGGGCGGGGCCTATGGTAGCACAGGCCCCGAGACAACAGTCTAGTTTTTTTTCGGTTTGCATTGCCTTGGACCTTAATTTATTTTTTTTATAGTATATGTAGAAAAGTTATACATACCTATGTAAAGAGGGGTTCTGGGTGTAGGGGTGAGGTACATTGACGCAGTTGTCGCCGCTTTCCCTGGTGCAGAAATCTCAGGGTGCACACACACACAGACACAGACACACACACACACACACACACACACACACACACACACACACACACACACACACACACACACACACACACACACACACACACACACACACACACACACACACACACACACACACACACACACACACACACACACACACACACACACACCCCTTCCTCAAATGAAAGACAAAGCGTTCCTATTTCAGACGGCTTCTTATAAGGCCGTTTGGTGATGTCACAGCGAACAAAAAGCTAGAAACCAAATCCCCCCTGAGGAACCACAGTCTCCCTCGACGATCAGAGACACTTCCTTCCACCCTGAACTGTCCATCAGTTTTTTGGTTAACCCGCGTGCACTAGGTCACAGCAAAGACGATGCAACGAAATAACATGCTGTATGATGACACGTAGTGGTGATGAGAAATGTGTTGGGGGTTATGATTAAGGTCCATGCCTGCATGTGTTCATTTGTTTTCTGACCTTTACGTTTTTTCTTTTAATACCTCTTTTCTTTTTCCAAACACTCCTACAACCTACCCCTTCCTATCCGCCTACTCCTTCCCTCCCTCTTCTCTCTCTCTCTCCCGCTCTGTTTCCATGTCTCTCTCTCTCTCTCTCTCTCTGTATAGGACTAACTGGTGTTGCCTGTGTGCAAACCTTCTGTCCAGAAATACACCGTAGGGAAAGTGGGAACCGGCGGGACACCACCGTCACTGTAAGGAGGGAGCGGTGGAGTAGAGGCTGGTCTGGTAGTCTGAGTGGGAAGAGATGGCTGTTGTTTTGCACTTGTTACGCTCATAGGTGCCAAGTGGTCTTCGGGAAGCTCAGAGCTTCCGACTGAATTCGGTCGATAAACCCTTTGCTTGTGACCCGCAGTAACTTCAAAATATTGGGTTTAATGGCTGACGTGTATCACAGCCTCTTGGCCCTATATGTAACCATTAACCATGCATCATTTAACGTGCATTACATGCGCGTATTTGCCTCCGTCGCAGCTGTAAGATAGCACACTGAAGAGCGAATACGTAACCTGAATATATTGCTACGAGAATTATCGTCAAAATAAAAGATTTAGTAAGATTGTATTGTATAGTAACTTTTTTACTTAATACCTTCAGGAATACCTCTTTAATGTAATCAGTGTCTTTTGGACACATGGGCATACATATATTCTTATATAGTATATAGTAAATACATAGAGTATATTATGATATTGTTACTGCCAATTAGCGAGTCCTTCATTCTCTGTCCTCTGAACGGAAAACAAAAGTTCTCCCAACACTCAGACTGCACACCGTACCCTGTGGTTGTTCCTGTACATAGTTTGGAGTCTGGTAGGATAGAGTGGCCATGTACTACCTAGATTGAGATGTGTATTTGTGTAGTGCGTGTTCGTTTGTGTCAGTTGTGTGACGTTTAGGCAGTGGTGTGTCCGTGTGGGGAATCGCTTGATGAACTTTATGAACTTTTGCACTTTACAAAATACTTCAAACTTTTTGTTTCGGACAACTTTGTTTTCAGCGTACATGTTGAAGCTTCCGAATTTTTTTGAACCGCTAACTGAGTGTTTGTGAGGACAAACGACGAGAATGCACAAAACACAAGCGGTTCAGCCACACAAGGACTCTCTTTGCCTTTCCGTTTTCCTTAACACCAGCTAGCTAGGTGCTCTACGTCACAATACCTGACCAAAGCAGGTGGTCCCGCAATGTTAACGGAGATTTGAGAACGGCATTATCACTGTTACAGGATGAATGCTCTTATGCTCTTATGATCAGGGATGTCATTTGACTATTTCTTTGATTTCTTTGACTGTTCGATTATATTTTAAAAAAACAAACAGATGAAGATTTATGTTTGGCTTGGCAGCATTTTGTAAACATTACCCCCCTCACACATCCGTCAATCACTTTCAATGCCAGACCTTGCTAAGTTCGGTCCATTTGTGAGCTCACAAATTGTTCCATTAGTGAAAATTTGCTGCTGTTCTTTAGCTGGGGCTGTAAGTCTGAACCACAGGGTCAGCACCACAGTGACCAACAGTTGTACACACAGAACAATCTACCAGGGTCCATGTTGTGACACTGGCGTGAGGAGGCGTTGAGAACAAAACAAGAGGAACACTATTGCTTTGGGAGTGGGTGTTTCGGGAGCAGGAGCACAAAAAGCCTAGCAGCACAAAGCACAATGTTTTGTAGGAGGCCTTTGTTAATTTGACACAGGGTCTTGTGTTGCGTTGAGGAGTTAGTTGTACCTGTAGTGTGATGTCATACAATCGAACAAACACATATTGAGTGGCTGTCCAATATAGCGGCCTTAAAGGTGTAGTCCCCATTTATCAAAATGGCTGAACTTGTTTTGCTCCTGTTTCATTATCTCCTGTTGCTTTGCTCTTCCTAACACTACTGCCTCTTCCTCCATCGCTCTCCCTCCTCTCTGAGAGCCTTCTCTTGTTTTCTAAATGTTGTCTCTACTTTTTTCTCCTTCCCTTTCTTTCTTTTGTTTTTCGAAAGAAAGAACCGAAGAAAAAAACCCTTCGCATTGCTCCACATTGTCTACCTCACCACCCTGTTCTTTGGCGCAGCCTGCATCTCCACCTGACTTGATCGTCATGTCTTCGGCCATGCCCTCCCCCTCCTCAGCCCATCCATCCATCCATCCATCCATCCATCCATCCATCCATCCATCCATCCATCCATCCATCCATCCATCCATCCATCCATCCATCCATCCATCCATCCATCCATCCATCCATCCATCCATCCATCCATCCATCCATCCATCCATCCATCCATCCATCCATCCATCCATCCATCCATCCATCCATCCATCCATCCATCCATCCATCCATCCATCCATCCACCAGTCCACCAACCCATCTCTGGTGCTCTCTGTCTAACGAGAGAGCGGCTTAGATCCAGAGATCAGGCCGCCCAGCCGTCGTAGATAGAGGGTAGATATAACTGGAAAAAGTTGCTATAATGTTAAACGTAGATATCGTATGACAACGTCATCGTCGCTCCCCCCCCCCCCCCCCGAAGCCTCTTGTTGCCGTAGCGATTATCTCAGGTTGCTCATCGTAACGTTAAGGTGCCTTGTGGGTCCTGAAGCGTTACAAACCTTACGTTAGCTATTAAGAGATGTCACCTAATGTTTCGCAATTTCTTTCTTAGGCAGTTCACACACACACACACACGCACACACACACACACACACACACACACACACACACACACACACACACACACACACACACACACACACACACACCACACACACACACACACACACACACACACACACACACACACACACACACACACACACACACACACACACACACACACACACACACACACACACACACACACAGACACACTATATCAATAGATATATATAAATACACCATGATGAAGCGAGCAAGTGATGAAGAGAAAGTGACTTGATGCACTTTGGTCAGAACTGATTGGTTTCATGCAATGCAACCCAGTTCTCCTGTGTACCTGGCATTACTTGTCGGTTCGTCAACACCATGGTGTTGACGAACCGACAACACCATGGATATTTTTCTCTAGAAATCATATTAGAAGGTCCCCCCCCCCCCTTCACCCACTGAACATTTTAGATTACATCTTAGAGGTCAAAATGATGTAGCTACAACCTTAGCTACAACTCAAGCCGCCGAGTTGTAGCTAATGGGCTAATGGGCTAATGGGCTAATGGGGACCGTTACAAGGTGCAGGTTCAACATAAAGCCTCCAGTCACACCACACTGGACGGATGTACCTCGGGGAGGATTTGTGTGCGTGTTGCGTTGGTCACAAATGGATATTTCAACGATTCTCTCGGCTATGTCGAGGTTCATTCACTTCAGAGTACACATTTTACACATCATCATCATCAACTCTTTTTCTGTTTTTCCTTTTGAGATGTATGAACGTTATGGTCGTTCCTTGTGACGAATGAGGACCTATGCTCGTGTGTGCACCCCAGCGATCCTGCGCGTAGCCATAGGTTGACGCTAAAACAACCGATGCATAATACATTCAATACCTATGTTACATGGTGGTAACCAGATAATGTTGGGTCTAATTTTTAGAACCAAATATTCTCTGTCGTATATTCTGTGCAGATCCCAGAGGTGAATTGAAAAATATGAATGCATTTCTGAAGTTCTGAAAAAATAATGTGTTTTCACTTGATGAAACGGCCAATTGATCAATGAATTAGACTCGATTGCTTCGATCGTTCTTTGTTTAATCAATCCATTGTTTCCACCGTTAGATGTCAGGTTGTCTCGCTATTAGCACTTCAAACAAACGGACGTTGTTTTTCGGATACAAGCGACTGATTTAAGTGGGCAGGTGCAGAATGTAGTATTAATGTCACCTCCTCACAAAAGTGACAAATATGTCAAAATAATATGTTTTTTATACTAGCCCAACAGATGCTTAAGAATGCTGCAAATGTGATGTTTGATGTTTATTGTCCCTTTAGGTTTGACCGAAGCCTTTCAGTATTTCTTTATCCACCCTAATTGGCTTTGAGCTTTTTTTTGTTTTTATTTGACCTTTTTTATATTAGAGATGAGAGGAGGTCTCGACCCCAACTCATCCTGTGTTATGCAAAAGACAGCCTTTCCTCACTCAACTCATCTGTGACAGAAGTATCGACAATGGAAACGTCTAATTGGATCAGTGTTCAAACATCAACATGTTTTAGACTAAGGAGGTTTGATTGTGCGTGCGTATCAGAACATCATGATTTTTTTTTGGGGGGGGGGTGGGATTCTCCAAAAGACAGCAGTCTTGTGTTGTATTTCAGAGTCATATTCCTAGTTTTGGCTTGTTTCTTTTCCAAGAAACAACACACTGGATGTAATCGCAGCATGGGAGGAAAACTACCCCATGAGAGACGAACGGATCATTAGAATCAAGGAAGAGGAGAACTTTAAAGACATGGAAACACAACGTCACAGACACAAACCGTGGACATTTCTATGGACGGACGACCTGTAAGCAACAGCCTTTGGAAAAAATGTTTCCTTCTTTTTTTAATCACCCGCATTGATGTCGTCGTGAAGTTACCACACTATAATAACCCAAAGCGCATAAATAATGTAAAATCACCCGCACCTGATGCATACAACCACGTGTAGGTATGTTAATGGATGTACAGTTTTGCGAGGTCTTTTGTATACAGTTTATTACAGTCACACGTATATATATATATATAAATATATATATATATATATATAAATATATATAGATACACTGGCGGTTATTTGTGAACTCTGTTGCTATCGATGGAAATCGATTGTACATTTGCTTATAATAAAAACGTAAATATGAATTGTCTTTATTATTTTTGCTTTTTATTCCAGAAATATATAAGCATATGATATGATATACAGTAGATATCGATGTATAATATGATATTATTTAGATATAGAGCTCCAGGACTCCGGAATATTTACAGAACACGGCCAAAGGCTGTGTGCGCCTCCCCATTGCGATACATCCACTCTGTAAACAGCGCACGGTACCGTGGCCGCAAGCTGCTCAGGGCCACACCCCCACCCTCCTCCGCCTCGCTCCTCCTCATTTGCATTAAAGCTACAGACACCGAAACGGCACATTTGGGGAAAGCAATGCGCGACTGGCTCATAGTGGCTGTAATTCTGCACCACGGCTGCATTTCGGGAACGTTTTCAAATACTGTGTTAAGGGCCCACTAATATCTATATTAAAGCATCCATAAAGTAGCATCCCATGGGACCTTTAAAGCATGACTCTTTCAGCCACTAGATGGCGCCACAGTATATTGTATTAAACGTCATGAGTGAGGGCCGATACCGTTCGTTCAGTTAAAACGTTCACTCGAGTACAAAGAGGTAGGTTTCACCTTTGGATTAAAATCCTTCAGTAGTGAGCTCCACTATAGGGGTAGCAGACTATTCAACAGATAGCACACTCAACAAGACACACACACATGTGTGTGTGTGTGTGTGTGTGTGTGCGTGTGCGTGCGTGCGTGCGTGCGTGCGTGTGTGTGTGTGTGTGTGTGTGTGTGTGTGTGTGTGTGTGTGTGTGTGTGTGTGTGCAGAAGTGTCGCCCTGCAGTGGGCCTAACTCTTTATGAAACTAGGTTTAAGTCATTAAACATAATGACACACACACACACACACACGCACCACACACACTCACTCCCTGTCAGCCTCTAATGTTAAAAGTGGGCTGCATTCCATTCAGGGTGGTAAATGGAGGGAGGTGATGCAGGCACCCACACGTGAAATCCAGAAATTAGGTTCAAGATTGCTGTAATTTACCGCTGATTGTTTATGATTCATTACACATTGTTTCTTAGAAGCTTTTTTTTAAGGAGGGAAAATGCTTCAAAAATATCTCACATTGTGAATTACTTTAAAATGTTTGTTATATATTTTTGTATATGTTCCCTATCTTTTATGGATGATATTCTCCGGATGGATGGTTGAAAGCGTATTGCACACACACACGCACGCACGCACGCACGCACGCACGCACGCACGCACGCACACACACACACACACACACACACACACACACACACACACACACACACACACACACACACACACACACACACACACACTGGAATACCGGTGTATTCCTTTAGAATATTTCAAAGGTTCTGTTTTTTTTTCTTGTTCTCCCTCCAAGGTTATTTCAGATAATAAACACACAATACCATATCTTTACTCTCTCCACTCCCCCCTACCGTCTCTCCATCTCAGACGCACGCAGAGACGTTCTTCCTTTCTCTCCCTACTTTCTCTGACTTACGAACAGCGCACGCACCACATTCGGCCCCAGCCTTGGTCCATACAGAGGGTAATTGGGCAGAAATTCTATTCCATCAGCGCGTCGTCCTTGTCACGTCTACGCTTTTCTTGTCTATGTGCTCCTGACATAAGCTACACAATAAGAGCGCGAGTTCCTTCGATCACTCGTAGGCGAAGGGCGCGTGCGCGCTTTTGTGTATGTGCTTGTGTTGGTGAGTGTGTGCGTGTGTGTGTCCATATGTGAGCGACAGGCTCGGTGCTTTGTGGCTTGTTCTCCAACCCTTGGTACTGAGATGTCACGTTAGGTTTGAACATTGAGCAGTTCGCCCCTCACCGTGGCATTGCTATCATTGGTCTTACCTTGTCACTTTGGAGACACTTTCCTCCGAACGGAATCAGCGTATTAATTCACATTAAGCAGTCTGTTGTGGCTAGGCGTTTGGCCCGTCACCTGTAGGCTGAGGAGTTTGGGGTTCGAATCCAGAACCTTTCGGCTGAGAGTAGCACCCTCACCGATCCGCTCTCGGGGCCCCTGGCTGTAGCATTGCAAACCCGTCAACACCCGTTTGTTGTTTACAAGCGTAAAACATAAACTCCCACTGTAATAGAACATCCGGGTAATAAAATTGTACATTGTCTAGTATGACCAGTTGGTGGCTGTGTGTGTGTGTGTGTGTGTGTGTGTGTGTGTGTATGTGTGTGTGTGTGTGTGGTGTGTGTGTGTGTGTGTGTGTGTGTGTGTGTGTGTGTGTGTGTGTGTGTGTGTGTGTGTGTGTGTGTGTGTGTGTGTGTGTGTTGTAGTGCAGGCTGTGGCATTGAGGCTGGTCTGTAGTCTTAGTAGCTGGTGAACCCCCCCCGCCCCCCCCCCGCCTGGTACCGTTGCCACGGCTCCCGTCTTCCAGAACCTTCTTTCAGCGAGACCCTTGATTGGCACAGGTCTCCAGGTACTCACACACACCAAAGTGTGTGTGTGTGTATGTATGTGTGTGCGCGCGTTCTATTGTTCACAGCCCCCCCCCACCACCCCAAGGGTCATATCATTACATAGATAATTAGGCCAGGTCAATGAGACAGAGGGGAGAGTGTGTGTGTGTGTGTGTGTGTGTGTGTGTGTGTGTGTGTGTGTGTGTGTGTGTGTGTGTGTGTGTGTGTGTGTGTGTGTGTGTGTGTGTGTGTGTGTGTGTGTGTGTGTGTGTGTGTGTGTGTGTGTGTGTGTGTGTGTGTGTGTGTGTGTGTGTGTGTGTGTGTGTGTGTGTGTGTGTGTGTGTGTGTGTGTATGTGTTGCAGTGCACGCTGTGGCATTGAGGCTGGTCTGTAGAGTGGAAAACAAAATGGAGATATCCTACCGATCTATTCTGTATCCGGTTGACTGGCTAGTTTACTGGTTAGTTGGCTGGTGGACTGGCTGATTGTCTGACTGACTGGTTGATTTGCTTATTGGCTGGCTGTCATGCCTTGTTATTTGGGTGGCTAATACATTGATTGAACAACTCACGTTACGAAAACAAACTGACAATAGATTAAAAAAAAACACTTGTTGCATCTGTCTATGACATATTATCTATAACACTGTCTATCGCTCTCTCTCGCTCTTTCCAAGTTATATAATTATTTGAATGAAAATGAATGAACACTAAAAAATAAATGCTTAAAAAATAACATTTGATATAAATACGTGTCAAATCCATAAACCCATCTACCGCGGTGCCTGTCTATCTTTATGCAACAGTCCCGACCAGGTCATTTGATTGGACAAGAGGCATTCTGTGAGTATATCAGACCTGGGACTTTTAACTCTGCTGTGCAGGGGTTTCTGATAACCGTTAATTACACTCGATCGTACAATCGTAGGCCGTGAACTCATCAAAATCATATTGCCAAAAAATGTAATTGCTTCCCCTCGGCCATTTCACTGGTTGCACAATAAACAAAAACCTTCAGATAAATGTACATGATAGAGTAGATGGCCTGCGGAAATGTGAAGACCTTCACAAGGTATCAAGCTAGTGTAGAGGGAAATGTTTGTGTTGCTTGGCAGCACTCCAGTCCCAGTCCAGCTGCGGAACTGTTTGTGTTTAGTTGAGCCAAATACATGATTAAATAAATAATCGAATGGAGCTTATCAAAAGATAGAAAAAGAAAGAAAATATATTTCTTCTTGTACCTACGCCCGCATCCCAGCCGTGCTGATGTTCAGTATAACAGCACAACCTCTTAAATCGACCTGTCCATCCATCCCTGTTTCCTCAGGAAACGTCAGATGGATCCTCAATCTGCTTAAACCAGCTATCAACTACACACACTCCCACAGTTCGCAATATGGATATTCAATTATGTGAAGTTCTAAGCCCTCTAAGCTCAACTTTTCAGTCTCTGATAGGGTTAATAGTGTACTTTGTTGGATAGATTAATGGCAAGTCTGTGATTAGCTATTTGGAGAAGAAAGTTCAGTTAAGTTTCACGTTGTTTTAAAAGCTGCTTTCGGTAAGGTTCGTGAGTTGTAAAAATAGAACAGAAAGCACGATTTTGAAACTAAACTAACAATAATATTTTGACAGGGATGATTTAGTTTATGGTCAAATCAGCGCAGATGCTAACCACACATACAAACACACCGCATGCATAGGGACACAAACGAAACGTGAACACACTGACACAGGTTTATCGCACCATCGCTTTCTTGTCACCTGATCTGCTTGAAGTCAAGGCTTCGGGTAGCACACACGCACACACGCACGCACGCACGCACGCACGCACGCACGCACGCACGCACGCACGCACGCACGCACGCACGCACGCACGCACGCACGCACGCACGCACGCACGCACACACGCACGCACCTTGGCATACCAGTAGCTCAGGATTGGCTTTCAAATGATTGACAGCTCTTGGAACCGGTCTTAAAAAAACTGAATTACCTGGACAGGTGAGTATGTGAAGGTGTGTGTGTAAAAGGGGACTACTATTATGTGCATCGTGAATGCGCATGACAGCATGTGCGTGTATGTGTGTCTGTGTGCGTGCAGGAACAAAATGCTTCTATTTATTGAGCATGTTAAGTTCCATTCTATTTAGCAGAAAAGCTAGGTGCTTCAGTTTGACCGCTGTGGCTGAATGAGAAGCTTTGAACCCTGATGTTCTCCACCAACAAACACAAAGCACACAGCGTGGGTCTTTTGTCCGGATTCACGAGTTGTAAAATACAAAGGGACAACATGAAAGGGTTTAGAGATGACAACTTTTAGTTTTTAGCCAACATATAACCCATAATATTTATAGCCACGTTTACCTTGAAAACATGGCTTTTAATCTTATTTCAAATTCAAAAATGTAAAAAAAATTTTGGACTATTGTTGCGCTCAAGGTTTTCTGCTTTGAAGGCTAACTTCTGGATTCTTGTCATGGTAGAAACATCATTGAGAGTTCGAGAAAGGGGTGCAGGCAATTGTTTGATATGTTGGACTTGAAGCGTAGTGTTATCTAAAAGTTTTGCAATTCATTTCTGTATATTCACTGATTTCAACAATGTAGATCTCACAAGATTTCGAAGCGGATTTATTTTTTTGGGACAGAATAAATAACAGTCCGGGTCAAGCCAAAGGCTAAGAAAAGGTTATTTCTCTGTAGGGATCCTTTCCAACAGAATATAATCGAGTCAGTGGCAAAAAACTTTTAGAGGAAGTACTTGCGCAGCACGATAGCCATAAGGATACCAAAATAGCCCGTTTTCGCATATCCACGGTTAGTTTTCTCTCGCAAAACTCAAAACCCCAACTCAGAAATCCTTGTCTGCAGCAGTCAACTAAATTGACAGGAAGAATGTTCCAGGTGGAAAAAAAAGGAACAATGTTACCCTTTAAAAAAACAGGAATGAAAATTGTTTGGAATAATCGGATGAACCCAGCGACATCAGAGGCAGTTGCCATCATTCTCAAACTCTTTTTTATTTTTTTTTATTTGAATTTAAAAGAGTTAAACCATTTTATTGTAGATTAAGACAGGAAGGTATGGGGGAGAGAGAGGGGGGAAGACATGCAGCAAAGGACCACCGGCGAGATTCAAACCCAGGTCGCTGCGGTAAGGACCGCACGCCGCACCTACCCAATTCTCAAACTCTTTTGAGCTCTCCGTATTCCTTCAAACGTTCCTTCTTTGTCTTCTTGGACAAATCTCGACGGCGTTGCGGAGTAAAGGGTCACATGTTCTTACTCGTGCCTCGACCTCCATTTCCTCCTCCCCTTTTTCTTTCCGTTGCTCTTTAGAATACCTGTTGCGTTCTCTCTGCTCTTCCCCTTCCTCGACGCGCATCCATTTCTCTCTCTCGCTCTCCCGTGCACTCTCGCTCAAACCCCTTCAGTGCTGCTGCCCCATGGGGTGTCCTTGTCCATTTTCCCTCCAATCTCTCTCTCGTTATCCGTTTTCCCGCTCTTCATTCTCTCTGTAATTCCCTCTCTCTCTCCTTATTCTCTCTATCTGGGGCAGTCAATTTGACGATCATATGAATCATAAATCATTAGTCCAGTGTTCATTTTATATTAAATTTTCTTATTACAGAAGCCCCTGATGAATCGATTAAAATAAACACTTAAGTTGTTCAAACAAATGTATACTTTTCAGATGCATGGATTCAGCTCCTCCCCTTGGCATATAGACAGATATGATTTGCCAGACACATTGCTGTAACCTTTCATTCAATGACCTGATATTAATTTCGGAGACGTCATCGTAGGTCTTCCCTTTTCTAGGAAGTCTCCTGACATAGAAAAACAGAGATTTATATATTTTTAATTAAAAAAAAAGATTGATATCTTGTTGAAGTCTCAAAATGTTGTTAAAGCCATTTAAAACAGGATAAGTACCAAGTCAGGGAAGGAGGTCGTCATCCTCTGCGATTTCTGCTCCAGCGCGGTACTGATTCAGCGTCTCCACACAGTCAGTCAGTCTTTAAACCACCGACTTCGAAGGTCACTGGTGTTTCTTGCTGACGTTAGAGTTAGAAAAGAAGCCGCTGCTTGTGTGTGGTGGAGTCTGGGAACCTGCAGCTTCTACCCCCGGTCCCAATGTTACGCTCCAAGTGGATCACTGTAATCAAGGGTTCCTTTAATCGTCAGAATACATTTTTCCATTTAAAGACACCGTGATTTTAACAGACCTTTGTTAAACGGTGGTAAACCCCAAGAGACCAAAGTGGTTAAATTACCAAAAACCATGAGAAACAAAGTAAAGTCTAAAGATAGGGATCGCCACTTGCCACCACATACAACATATTCTGGCCCCAATAGATACTTCTGATTGTATTCAAGTCTAAAGGCTGCTACTCTGAGGTATCCAGTGTAGTTGATCCCAGAAGAAATAACCCATCATTTTCTGTAATTTGTGTGTCAGGCCAGCAGGTGGTTATACACAGGCCAACTCATGCCATAACACAGAGGCCACCAGGTTATTGATTATTAAAGCCTTGCCTCTAAATGGCATTTTTGGTAGGAGCCATTTCCACTTATTTAGTCTCCCGTCTCCTTTCTCTTCAACACCTTCCAAATTATATTTGACAGGTTCCTCATCTCCAAGGTAGATTCCTAGATAAGTCCAAAAAAATTTATAGTTGTGCATTGTAGCTTTGTATTGAATTTGTAAATTAACATCCCTTTACTCTTTGCCAAGTAGATCCGGTTAGGTTTATTATTGGTTTTGAGAACTTTTAAAATAATTAAACCTGTCAAGACTAGCCAGATAAATATAAGTCTCTCTGCTATGTGCCCAGGTGTATTGTCTTCAATTGTCATTGTCTCCTTCTTTAACTAATTCTTTTTTATTTATTTTTTATTTTAAATTTTTTTATTTTTTTTCTTGCCATTCAAGTCAGCTCTCGTTGACGGATAACGTAATTCCCGGCCAAACGTTAGTGATTGGTTATTGCAGATCCAGACTGGCACTTGGCAGATCCAATAGTTTTAAACTTCAACAGACACCCGCCTTCAAGTGAGTTAACATTAGTCAATTGAGCGGGTCCAGACTCTGTGCAAATGAAATGAAGTATGAGAGTCTGGTAGGACCAGGCTAGGCAGACCTAAGACTACTGATATATTCCAACATGAAACAAAGCAGTGTTTGCCTACATTTCACACCACACACTGCTGGTTTCGTTATGTAGCTACTTCAAACAAGAATATGTGAAGATGATGAATGATCAGATAAGATGAAGTGGAAAATTAGACAATTTCTATCTGCGCACTCAAAGAAGTTGCTTTTCGCACTTCTTTTTTTCTTCTCGTTAACTGATTTGCTGAAGCTGAACAGCCAATCCGTGTCTCACCGGCAGCATCAGTCCCCGATTAAACATGCTGAGTTTTAACGCCAGATCCATATACGTACAGAGAGAGAGAGAGAGAGAGAGAGAGAGAGAGAGAGAGAGAGAGACAGAGAGAGAGAGAGAGAGAGAGAGAGAGAGAGAGAGAGAGAGAGAGAGAGAGAGAGAGAGAGAGAGAGAGAGAGAGAGAGCGAGAGAAGGAGGGGAAGAAAGTTGGATGAGTGCAATTTTCTTGAAGGCGGGAAGCCCATTGTGCCAGTCCCCATGAAGCTCTGCGCCCCTTCGCCACTATCGGCCCCACTATACACCAGGTGTGTGTGTGTATGTGTGTGTGTGTGTGTGTGTGTGTGTGGGGGGGATAAGGGGTTGATCCAAAAACTGTCAGAATTGCAGTCAATGGCCACTTCTCTTAGTCTCCCACTTTCTCTCTCTCTCTCCCCCATTCTCTCGCCACTTTCTCTCTGCAAGTGTTTGGTGAGCGAACAAAAAGGTGAGCATGGTTTCCTACTTTCTAAAACTCCACTCGACTCTATTCTACTAAGCTACGATTGTTTTGCAACAACTCACTCTTCACTAGGGTTACTCCTAACTAACCCCAACCCTTAACTAATAGGGTTATTTCGGCTGTGAGCTAGACTCTAGCCCAAAGCCAAAATAACTGACGGTGGCAGACTATCAGACGAACCCTCTTGCTTCAGCTGATTTTTTTTTTAACCTTTGGTTGTGAAAGAAGGCTGACTCCTGAAGACCGGAGGGGCCGAGAACGACAACAAGGAATGGTAAAAACCTTCAGGAAGGATGATTTTAATCCATGCGGGGCTTCAAAGGTAAGCAGTAGCACTTTATAATCCGATCTGTAAGTTATTGGTAGCCAGTGTAGAGAGGCGAGAATAGGGGTACGAGGATCAAATTTTTCCCTCGGCTAGGTAAAGCTGCACATCTCTTGCACTTTGAGTAATAAGTGTGCAAAGGTAAACCAGCCATCTCCAAACTTCTCTGAGATGACAACATGGAAACCCGGGCCATTTATGCCGTTCAACAGAACTTAAAATTAAACCGGTCTTTTAAACTCAGTATAATACATTTTGTCTCATATCTGGCTGTAGGTGAGTTTGGTAAC
>OLKM01001046.1:47882-62041 GCA_900291075.1 Melanogrammus aeglefinus | reverse complement strand
AGTTAGTGGTTCATTTTCTTGTAGTTTCTGCACACTTTCGTTTGGGAACTAAAAGCTCTTTTGTATAGACTGGGCGGAGTCTGAAGTCTTCCTTGAGCTTACCTTGCCCATTTTAAGGGATAGCTACTATTGTTGTCACTGTGCTTCCCAAAGGAGCCAGCAAACCGAAGACCTCGGGTGAAACATAGTGCCTAAAGGAGTTCCCTGTTGTGTGGGAATCCCGAGAAAGCTATCCGTGACAGGCACTTTGCCCTATTTGTTGCTACATATGTGTGTCGTATATTCAACTTCATTGTTCAGGATTTCCTCACCCTGATATGACGGCGTTACCTTAGCCTCCTCCTGCTCGTACCTCAAGCGTAACTCCGTTCTTAATCTCGTGTCATCCACCTATCCACTTGCTACACTGACCTTGCAGGTGGGAGGACTTCGTGGAACTGGACACATCGGCGTGGCAAAGAGAAAGCGGACACGATTTCAGCCTACACGTCCCTCATGACCCTTCACTTCCTGGCCCTGACAGAGACTTGGATCACTCCAGAGAACTCTGCTACTCCTGCATTCTCGCCCACCCCTAGACCATCCGGGCGAGGAGGAGGGACCAGACTCCTCATCTCGCCCATGTGGTCCTACCAGGTCCTTCCACTAGAACACTTGGCCAGATCTGCGTTTGAACTCCACGCTGTCACTGTCATCATTCCTATCAAGCTCTCCATTGTGGTGATCTACCGTCCTCCAGGTCCCCTCCTTGAATTCTATGATGAGATGGGATGCCCTTCCTTTCAGCTGCTTTCCTGAGGATGGACACCCACTCGTTATCCTCGGCGGACTGCAACTCCTGCAGGAAGTTGCACTCACCTGAACTAACCAACTTTCGCCACCTTTGACTTAACACTATCCACTTCTCCTCCCACACACAGGGCCGGGAACCAGCTTGACCTAATATTCACTAGGTCCTGCGGCACCTCAGCTCTCTCTGTTACCCCGCTCCCCGTGTCTGACCATGACTTTGTTGATTTTTCTCTCCCCTTGAAATCCTCTCCCCCCCCCTCCTCTCTAGTCCCCGCATTATCGCCACTCACTCAAATCCCCCTCTCCCTCTACCTTTACCTCTGCTGTTCTGCTTCACTACCCTCCAGCGAACGATTCTCTCAAATATCTACAGATGAATCTTCAGACACTCTGCTATCCTCCCTCTCCTCCTCCTTGGAATCTCTCTGTCCCTTCCACTCCTGACCAGCGCGATCCTCACCCCCCTCCCCCCTCCTTGGCTGTCCGATCCTCTGCGGACTTGTAGGAACAAGTGCGGGCAGTTGCTGAGGGAAATGGCAGGAGATCAGACGCTCCTAATGATGTTATCCCACTATTCTTTTTCCTTCTTTCTGATTTCACCCTCTAGTTGCTAGTCAACAACCAAATCTGCTCTTCTACCGGCCAAAATCAACCTCTCAACTCCTCAAAACCCAGGAAACTGTTTCTCCCTGTTCTCGACCCTCCTCAACCCTCCTCACCACCCACCTCTTTCCTGGCCTCACTTGCTTGTGACTTTCGTACCTACTTTTACCCAGAAAGTGAAGGACATTAGCTCCTTTTTATTCCCTGCCTCCACCCTTCCCGTCCTCCAATCCCCTACTTCTGTCTTTCCCAATTTAGCCCTCTCACCTCGATGAGGATCAACAGGTGAATTAAATTAACACTCTGATCATGCACACCTTGCCCCCTTGACGCTGCCTCGTCTCTTCCTCCAGGATGCTCCAAGCGACATCATTGCATTTCTCACCTCACTTTATCAACTCCTCCTCACTTCAGGCATTGTTCCAGCGTCTTTCAGACTTGGCCAGATAAAAAGCCCTCCGTGCAAAAACCAAACTCTTGAATACCACGGACTCCAGAACTTACAGACCCGGTATTCTTTCTATATCATTTATCTCTCTAAAACTGGGAACATGCCATTGCAACTAACCTACTGATCTCTGTCTCTTTCCTCATCTACAACCCTTGCTTGACCCTCACCCCAGCACGGCTTCAAGAAGGCAAACTTCACTGGACGTGGTTTCTCCTCTCGGGAATGAGTCCTTCGTGCTGCCATAGCTTCTCCCTCTCATCGGTTTCTCATTCTCATCGACCTCGTCCGCAGGCGATTTGACACAGGTAACCACCAGATCCCTTCCTTGCACTCTTGCCGAATTATGGCATCGCTGAATCTGCTCTTTCCTGTTCACATCCTACCTGATGAACCGCACCTATAATGAAACGAATGGCTCCTTGTCAAACCCTTAGACTGCTGAAAACTGGTGTCCTTCAAGGCTCTGTTACTGGGGCCTCTTCTGTTCTTCCTCTACACCGATCTCTTGGGCTTTCTGGATTGCATCACAGCTAGCTTTTCCTTACTGCTATGTGACGACAATCAGCTGTTTCTCCCTTTCCCTCATCTGATAAACGTGCGCCTGATTTGCAGAAACGGCACATCGGAATGTCTTGCACCTGCGATTTAACTGCCCTCACCTGATGGCTAACTCTCAACTCAAGACCTGAGCTTCCTCTTCAAATTCCCAGGGAAAGATTGCCCACATAGGACTTACTGGTTCATCGTTGAGAACATAACTGTTTATCTCCTTCTGCCAACTGCCAGAAATCTTGGATGTTCGAGTATGTCGGACAATCAGTTATGCTGCACCTCAACATTTCACTGCCGGTGGCCCGATCTTCGCTGATATTTGCACTTAACAACATCCGCCAGATTCCGGCCCTTCCTTCACAAGGGAAGCAGCTCAGCTTTCTAGTCCATATCACTGGTCATCTCCCCGCCTCGAGTTACTGCATACTCATTCCTGGCTGGACTTCCTGCCTCTATGATTAAACCTTCGCAGCACATCCAGAATGTGTTCAAACTACCGAAGTTCTCCCATATGACACCTCTCTTACGGGACCTCCACTGGCTCCCGATAGTAGCTAGCATCAAATTTAAGACGATGGTACTGGCATACAAGTCAGTTGATTGAACTGCCCCTGCCTACCTCCAAGCATTGCTAAAGCCACACACCCCAGCTTGATCCCTCCGCTCAACTACCTCAGCTGGAAGTCTGGTACCGGCTGGAAGTCTGGTACCGCCATCGCTAAGAGCTAGCAAAGGTCATTCAGCAAAGTCACAACTTTTCTTGGTTTGGGACCTCAGTGGTGGAACGAGCTCCTGCCGTTCTCAGGACCGCAGAGTCGCTCACTATCTTCCGAAAAAGACTCAAGACGCACCTGTTCAAACTGCTTGAGAAGAAGCTATGCTAACCACTATACCGCCAACGCATATGTTCAATAATACAAATGATACCTGACAAAATAATTCCAGAGAGGTATCAGATCAGCATAAACACCTCGACTTTCCATCTCACAAACAAAGTTTGGATTGTTCATGTCCACTCTAAGACACCACTACCATACTTACATGCCCGACATTTGTTAAAGAACTTGGATCGTATGCCAGTGGAATCGATACCGGGTCAACCTACTGCTTGGGATCGAGCTATGTTCACACACTTATCACCACGCTTTTCGTTTAAGTAATTCAAATATTACCTGACAGATATAAGTCAACATAGATTTTCAGATGAGAGAGCAATATAATATACCGACAATGTTGCTCCTCACAAACCAAGTTTGTGTCATGTTCTGTCCATTCAAAAATATCTCCAGTGTATCAATCCCTCTTCATATCCCGAAATTTTTTTAAGGTGTAATCCATGCTTGCCCAATGAATCGAACCCCGGTCACTTACTATGGGAGAGCAGCTATGCTGATCACGCAGATATCACCAACTCATATTCTCATGCTATATATGGATACCCTGACAGAAATATGCTCACCGAGGTTCAGATAGAGCAGAAATACCACCACGATTTCCCTCTCAACAGAGACATGTTTGGATTATCGTGTCCTACTCTCTAAGACAAGTCTTGAGTATCAATAGTCCAAATCCTGAAGATTTGTTAATATGTCAGATGTTCTCAACGCATTGGCCAGCTTCAACACACAGGTCAACTGCCGTTTGAGAAGCAGCTACTTCTCACACCACTATTCGCATCGCGCTTTACGTTGAATACACAAATGATACTTGACAGATTAAGTTCACAGTGATTTCAGATGAGCATAAGTACCACGGCTGTTCCCTCCTCACAAAGAAAGTTCTGGATGGTTTCTTGTCCTCTTTAATGTACCAGTATGAATCTTTCATGTTCGACATTTGTATAACGAACTTGCATTCATTGGGGGGTGAATCTAACCAGGGGTCAACTGCTTGGGAAGCAGCCTCTGCTCATCACTATAAACCACAACGATAATGATTAATTAACACAAATGAATACTGACAGAATAAGTTCACAGAGGTTTTTAGAATGAGCCAAAAACACCCGATTTTCCTTCTGCGCAAATAAAGTATGGATTGTCAAAACGTTGAAGTAATTCAATAGCCTAAAGTCCCTTGAATTTGTTAAAGAAATTTCAACAGCATTGGCCAGCAAATCAAACACAGGCTCAACTGCTTGAGAAGCAAGCTACTGCCTCAACCACTATACCGCCAACGCTTATGTTCAATACGATGCAGAAATGATACCTGACAAAATAATTCCAGAGCGGTATCAGGCATCAGCATAAAACCCTCGACTTTCCATCTCACAAACAAAGTTTGTTGTTTCATGTCCACTCTAAATATACGCGACTGACCATTCTTCTTGCCCGACATTTGTTAAAGAACTTGCATGCGTTGGCCGGGAATCAAACCCGGGTACCACCAACGCTTTTGTATAGTAAGTAAAAATATAACTGACAGAATAAGTTCACATAGATTTCAGATGACCATAAATACCACAATGTTGCTCCTCCACACCAAGTTTTGGATGTTCTTAGTCCACCAAAATATCCGATCAAATCTTCATGGTCCCGAAATTTTTTTAAAGGTGTATCATGCATTGCCCATGAATCGGAACCCCGGTCAACTAACTTGGGGAAGCAGCTATGCTCACCACGATATCACCAACTCATATTCTCATGCTATATAATGATACCTGACAGAATATGCTCACCGAGGTTTCAGATGAGCAAATACACCACGATTTTCCTTCTCACAGAGACATTTTGGATTATCGTTTACCTCTAAAACTTCTGAGTATCAATGACCAAGTCCTGGGAATGTTTAAAATTACACTGCATTTGCCGGGAATCGAACCCGGGTCAACTGCTTGGGAAGCAGCTATTCTCACCACTATACCACCAACGCTTATGTGAATGAAACAAATGATATCTGACAGAATAAGTTAACAGAGGTTTCAGATGAGCAAAAACACCACGATTTTCCTTCTCCCAAATAAAGTTTGGATTGTCCTTTACCACTAAAACGTCTTGAGTATCAATAGCCAAATCCTGAGATTTGTGTTAAGAAGTTCAACGCATTGGTCCAGCTTCAAACACAGGTCAACTGCTTGGGAAGCAGCTATTCTCACCAACTATTCCACCAACGCTTACGTTGAAATAACACAAATGATAACATGACAGAATAAGTTCACAGTGATTTCAGATGAGCATAAGTACCACGATGTTCCTCCTCACAAAGAAAGTTTGGATTGTTCTTGTCCTCTATTAATGTACCAGTATGTGAATCTTCATGTTCCGACATTTGTTAACGGAACTTCCATTCATTGGGCGGGAATCTAACCAGGGTCAACTGCTTGGGAAGCAGCCTCTGCTCATCACTAATACCACCAACGATAATGATTAATAACACAAAATGATACCTGACAGAATAAGTTCACAGAGGTTTTAGATGAGCAAAAACACCACGATTTTCCTTCTCGCAAATAAAGTATGGATTGTCCTTTAAAACGTCTGAGTATCAATAGCCAAGTCCTGAGATTTGTTAAAGAAATTTCAAAGCATTGGCCAGCAATCAAACACAGGTCAACTGCTTGAGAAGAAGCTATGCTTACCACTATACCGCCAACGCTTAAGTTCAATAATACAAATGATACCTGACAAAATAATTCCAGAGAGGTATCAGATCAGCATAAACACCTCGACTTTCCATCTCACAAACAAATTTTGGATTGTTCATGTCCACTAATATACTTACATGCCCGACATTAGTTAAAGAACTTGCATGCATTGGCCGGGAATCGAACCCGGGTCAACTGCTTGGGAAGCAGCTATGCTCACCACTATACCACCAACGCTTTGGTTGAGAAAGTCAAAATTATACTGCACCTCAAACATCACTGCGGTGGCCCGATCTTGCCGATTTGCACTTAACAACATCCGCAGAATCCGGCCCTTCCTCACAAGGGAAGCAGCTCAGCTTCTAGTCCAATCACTGGTCATCTCCCGCCTCGACTACTGCAACTCACTCCTGGCTGGACTTCCTGCCTCTATGATTAAACCTTCGCAGCACATCCAGAATGTGTTCAAACTACCGAAGTTCTCCCATATGACACCTCTCTTACGGGACCTCCACTGGCTCCCGATAGTAGCTAGCATCAAATTTAAGACGATCGATGCTACTAGTAATGATTACCTGACAGAATATGCTCACCAAGGTTTCAGATGAGCAAATACACCACGATTTTCCTTCTCACAGAGACATTTTGGATTATCGTTTACCTCTAAAACTTCTGAGTATCAATGACCAAGTCCTGGGAATGTTAAAAAATAGCACTGCATTGGCCGGGAATCAAACCCGGGTCAACTGCTTGGGAAGCAGCTATGCTCACCACTATACCACCAACGCTTTTCTATAGTACGTCAAAATATAACTGACAGAATAAGTTCACATAGATTTCAGATGAGCATAAATACCACAATGTTGCTCCTCACAAACCAAGTTTGGATGTTCTTGTCCACCAAAATATCCCAGTATCAATCCTTCATGTCCCGACATTTGTTAAAGGTCTACCATGCATTGCCCATGAATCGAACCCCGGTCAACTACTTGGGAAGCAGCTATGCTCACCACTAAATCACCAACTCATTTTCTCATGCTATATAATGATACCTGACAGAATATGCCCACCGAGGTTTCAGATGAGCAAATACACCACGATTTTCCTTCTCACAGAGACATTTTGGATTATCGTTTACCTCTAAAACTTCTGAGTATCAATGACCAAGTCCTGGGAATGTTTAAAAATTACAACTGCTTGGGAAGCAGCTATTCTCACCACTATACCACCAACGCTTATGTGAATAAAACAAATGATATCTGACAGAATAAGTTCACAGAGGTTTCAGATGAGCAAAAACACCACGATTTTCCTTCTCCCAAATAAAGTTTGGATTGTCCTTTACCACTAAAACGTCTTGAGTATCAATAGCCAAATCCTGAGATTTGTTAAAGAAGTTCAACGCATTGGCCAGCTTCAAACACAGGTCAACTGCTTGGGAAGCAGCTATTCTCACCACTATTCCACCAACGCTTACGTTGAATAACACAAATGATACCTGACAGAATAAGTTCACAGTGATTTCAGATGAGCATAAGTACCACGATGTTCCTCCTCACAAAGAAAGTTTGGAATTGTTCTTGTCCTCTATTAATGTACCAGTATGAATCTTTCATGTTCCGACATTTGTTAACGAACTTCCATTCATTGGGGCGGGAATCTAACCAGGGTCAACTGCTTGGGAAGCAGCTCTGCTCATCACTATACCACCAACTATAATGATTAATAACACAAATGATACCTGACAGAATAAGTTCACAGAGGTTTTAGATGAGTAAAAACACCACGATTTTCCTTCTCGCAAATAAAGTATGGATTGTCCTTTAAAACGTCTGAGTATTCAATAGGCCAAGTCCTGAGATTTGTTAAAGAAATTTCAACGCATTGGCCAGCAATCCAAACACAGGTCAACTGCTTGAGAAGAAGCTATGCTCACCACTATACCGCCAACGCTTATGTTAAATAATACAAATGATACCTGACAAAATAATTCCAGAGAGGTATCAGATCAGCATAAACACCTCGACTTTCCATCTCACAAACAAATTTTGGATTGTTCATGTCCACTAATATACCACTACCATACTTACATGCCCGACATTTGTTAAAGAACTTGCATGCATTGGCCGGGAATCGAACCCGGGTCAACTGCTTGGGAAGCAGCTATGCTCACCACTATACCACCACGCTTTGGTTGAGAAGGTCAAAATATACCTGAAAGAATAGGTTCACATAGATGTCAGATGAGCATAAATACCACAATGCTCCTCCTCACAAACCAAGTTTGGATGTTCTTTTCCACCAAAATATCCCAGTATCAATCCTTCATGTCCCGAAATTTTTTAAAGGTGTATCATGCATTGCCCATGAATCGAACCCCGGTCAGGGAAGCAGCTATGCTGACCACGATATCACCAACTCATTATCTCATGCTATATAATGATACCTGACAGAATATGCTCACCAAGGTTTCAGATGAGCAAATACACCACGATTTTCCTTCTCACAGAGACATTTTGGATTATCGTTTACCTCTAAAACTTCTGAGTATCAATGACCAAGTCCTGGGAATGTTAAAAAAATAGCACTGCATTGGCCAGGAATCGAACCCGGGTCAACTGCTTGGGAAGCACCACTATACCACCAACGCTTTTCTATAGTACGTCAAAATATAACTGACAGAATATGTTCACATAGATTTCAGATGAGCATAAATACCACAATGTTGCTCCTCACAAACCAAGTTTGGATGTTCTTGTCCACCAAAATATCCAAGTATCAATCCTTCATGTCCCGACATTTGTCAAAGGTCTACCATGCATTGCCCATGAATCGAACCCCGGTCAACAACTTGGGAAGCAGCTATGCTCACCACTATATCACCAACTCATTTTCTCATGCTATATAATGATACCTGACAGAATATGCCCACCGAGGTTTCAGATGAGCAAATACGCCACGATTTTCCTTCTCACAGAGACATTTTGGATTATCGTTTACCTCTAAAACTTCTGAGTATCAATGACCAAGTCCTGGGAATGTTTAAAATTACACTGCATTTGCCGGGAATCGACAGGGTATCTCTTGGGAAGCAGCTATTCTCACACTATACCACCAACGCTTATGTTGAATAAAATACCACAATGATGATCTCTGACAGAATAAGTTCCACAGAGGTTGCAGATGAGCAAAAACACCACGATTTTCCCTTCTTCCCAAATAAAGTTTGGATTGTCCTTTTACCACTAAAACGTCTTGAGTATCAATAGCCAAATCCTGAGATTTGTTAAAGAAGTTCAACGCATTGGCCAGCTTCAAACACAGGTCAACTGCTTGGGAAGCAGCTATTCTCACCACAATTCCACCAACGCTTACGTTGAATAACACAAATGATACATGACAGAATAAGTTCACAGTGATTTCAGATGAGCATAAGTACCACGATGTTCCTCCTCACAAAGAAAGTTTGGATTGTTCTTGTCCTCTATTAATGTACCAGTATGAATCTTTCATGTTCCGACATTTGTTAACGAACTTCCATTCATTGGGCGGGAATCTAACCAGGGTCAACTGCTTGGGAAGCAGCTCTGCTCATCACTATACCACCAACGATAATGATTAATAACACAAATGATACCTGACAGAATAAGTTCACAGAGGTTTTAGATGAGCAAAAACACCACGATTTTCCTTCTCGCAAATAAAGTATGGATTGTCCTTTAAAACGTCTGAGTATCAATAGCCAAGTCCTGAGATTTGTTAAAGAAATTCAACGCATTGGCCAGCAATCAAACACAGGTCAACTGCTTGAGAAGAAGCTATGCTCACCACTATACCGCCAACGCTTATGTTCAATAATACAAATGATACCTGACAAAATAATTCCAGAGAGGTATCAGATCAGCATAAACA
Organism: Melanogrammus aeglefinus; assembly: GCA_900291075.1. NCBI lineage: Eukaryota > Metazoa > Chordata > Actinopteri > Gadiformes > Gadidae > Melanogrammus > Melanogrammus aeglefinus. The sequence continues at coordinate 52,151 of OLKM01001046.1, read as the reverse complement.
CCTCGACTTTCCATCTCACAAACAAATTTTGGATTGTTCATGTCCACTCTAATATACCACTACCATTCTTACTTGCCCGACATTTGTTAAAGAACTTGCATGCGTTGGCCGGGAATCAAACCCGGGTACCACCAACGCTTTTGTATAGTAAGTCAAAATATAACTGACAAGAATAGGTTCACATAGATGTCAGATGAGCATAAATACCACAATGTTGCTCCTCACAAACCAAGTTTGGATGTTCTTGTCCACCAAAATATCCCAGTATCAATCCTTCATGTCCCGAAATTTTTTAAAGGTGTATCATGCATTGCCCATGAATCGAACCCCGGTCAACTACTTGGGAAGCAGCTATGCTGACCACGATATCACCAACTCATATTCTCATGCTATATAATGATACCTGACAGAATATGCTCACCGAGGTTTCAGATGAGCAAATACACCACGATTTTCCTTCTCACAGAGACATTTTGGATTATCGTTTACCTCTAAAACTTCTGAGTATCAATGACCAAGTCCTGGGAATGTTTAAAATTACACTGCATTGGCCGGGAATCGAACCCGGGTCAACTGCTTGGGAAGCAGCTATTCTCACCACTATACCACCAACGCTTATGTGAATGAAACAAATGATATCTGACAGAATAAGTTAACAGAGGTTTCAGATGAGCAAAAACACCACGATTTTCCTTCTCCCAAATAAAGTTTGGATTGTCCTTTACCACTAAAACGTCTTGAGTATCAATAGCCAAATCCTGAGATTTGTTAAAGAAGTTCAACGCATTGGCCAGCTTCAAACACAGGTCAACTGCTTGGGAAGCAGCTATTCTCACCACTATTCCACCAACGCTTACGTTGAATAACACAAATGATACCTGACAGAATAAGTTCACAGTGATTTCAGATGAGCATAAGTACCACGATGTTCCTCCTCACAAAGAAAGTTTGGATTGTTCTTGTCCTCTATTAATGTACCAGTATGAATCTTTCATGTTCCGACATTTGTTAACGAACTTCCATTCATTGGGCGGGAATCTAACCAGGGTCAACTGCTTGGGAAGCAGCTCTGCTCATCACTATACCACCAACGATAATGATTAATAACACAAATGATACCTGACAGAATAAGTTCACAGAGGTTTTAGATGAGCAAAAACACCACGATTTTCCTTCTCGCAAATAAAGTATGGATTGTCCTTTAAAACGTCTGAGTATCAATAGCCAAGTCCTGAGATTTGTTAAAGAAATTCAACGCATTGGCCAGCAATCAAACACAGGTCAACTGCTTGAGAAGAAGCTATGCTCACCACTATACCGCCAACGCTTATGTTGAATAAATACAAATGATATCTGACAGAATAAGTTCACAGAGGTTTCAGATGAGCAAAAACACCACGATTTTCCTTCTCCCAAATAAAGTTTGGATTGTCCTTTACCACTCTAATATACCACTGTATCAATTACCAACTGCCCGACATTTGTTAAAAGAACTTCATGCATTGTCCAGGAATCGAACCCAGGTCAACTGCTTGGGAAGCAGCTATGCTCACCACTATACCACCAACGCTTTGGTTGTGAAGTACAAAATAATACCTGAAAGAATAAGTTCACAGTGATGTCAGATGAGCATAAATACCACAATGTTGCTCCTCACAAACCAAAGTTTGGATGTTCTTGTCCTCCAAAATATCCCAGTATCAATCCTTCATGTCTCCGAAATTTGTTAAACGAGTATCATGCATTGCCCATGAATCGAACCACGGTCAACTACTTGGGAAGCAGCTATGCTCAGTATCAAATCCTCTCATGTTCCGAATTTAGTTAAAGGTCAAATGCATACTGCCCATGAATCGAACCCCGGTCAACTCCTTGGGAAGCAGCTATGCTCACCACGATATCACTAAAGTATGGATTGTCCTTTAAAACGTCTGAGTTTCAATTGCCAAGTCCTGAGATTTGTTAAAGAAGTTCAACACATTAGCCAGCAATCAAACACAGGTCAACTGCTTGAGAAGAAGCTATGCTCACCACTATACCGCCAACGCTTATGTTCAATAATAAAAATGATACCTGACAAAATAATTCCAGAGAGGTATCAGATCAGCATAAACACCTCGACTTTCCATCTCACAAACAAAGTTTGGATTCAATCCAAACTTTGTTTGGATTTCATATCCACTCTCATATACCACTACCATACTTACATGCCCGACATTTGTTAAAGAACTTGCATGCGTTGGCCGGGAATCGAAACCCGGGTCAACTGCTTGGGAAGCAGCTATGCTCACCACTATACCACCAACGCTTTCGTTTATTTACTCAAAATATAACTGACAGAATAAGTTCACATAGATTTCAGATGAGCATAAATACCACAATGTTGCTCCTCACAAACCAAGTTTGGATGTTCTTGTCCACCAAAATATCCCAGTATCAATCCTTCATGTCCCGACATTTGTTAAAGGTCTACCATGCATTGCCCATGAATCGAACCCCGGTCAACTACTTGGGAAGCAGCTATGCTGACCACGATATCACCAACTCATATTCTCATGCTACATAATGATACCTGACAGAATATGCCCACCGAGGTTTCAGATGAGCAAATACACCACGATTTTCCTTCTCACAGAGACATTTTGGATTATCGTTTACCTCTAAAACGTCTGAGTATCAATAGCCAAGTCCTGAGATTTGTTAAAGAAGTTCAACGCATTGGCCAGCAATCAAACACAGGTCAACTGCTTGAGAAGAAGCTATGCTCACCACTATACCGCCAACGCTTATGTTCAATAATACAAATGATACCTGACAAAATAATTCCAGAGAGGTATCAGATCAGCATAAACACCTCGACTTTCCATCTCACAAACAAATTTTGGATTGTTCATGTCCACTCTAATATACCACTACCATACTTACATGCCCGACATTTGTTAAAGAACTTGCATGCATTGGCCGGGAATCGAACCCCGGGTCAACTGCTTGGGAAGCAGCTATGCTCACCACTATACCACCACGCTTTGGTTGAGAAAGTCAAAATATACCTGAAAGAATAGGTTCACATAGATGTCAGATGAGCATAAATACCACAATGCTCCTCCTCACAAACCAAGTTTGGATGTTCTTCTTCACCAAAATATCCCAGTATCAATCCTTCATGTCCCGAAATTTTTTAAAGGTGTATCATGCATTGCCCATGAATCGAACCCCGGTCAACTACTTGGGAAGCAGCTATGCTGACCACGATATCACCAACTCATATTCTCATGCTATATAATGATACCTGACAGAATATGCTCACCGAGGTTTCAGATGAGCAAATACACCACGATTTTCCTTCTCACAGAGACATTTTGGATTATCGTTTACCATTAAAACTTCTGAGTATCAATGACCAAGTCCTGGGAATGTTAAAAAATTTCACTGCATTGGTCGGGAATCGAACACAGGTAGACTGCTTGAGAAGAAGCTATGCTGACCAATATACCACCAACACTCATCTCAATAATAATTAAATGATATGCAACCGTATCAGATCATAGAGGTTAGAGAGCCACTGCACCATGACCCTCTGTTTTCATGAACAAAGTTTGAATTGTTCTTGGCCACCACCATCAAATACCCCAGTATCAATGGTTCCTGTCCTGAATCATGGTTTCATTTGTTAAAGATGTTCATTGAATTGGCCGGGAATCAAACCCAGGTCAACTGCTTGAGAAGCAGCTATGCTCACTACTATTTCACTAGTGCTGATTCTCAAAAAAATTGTAATTGATACGTCAAACTTAAGTTCATATAGGTTTCAGATGAGCCAAAAACCACGATTTTCCATCTCAGAAACAAAGTTTGGATTGTCCTTTACCAATTAAATGAACCAGTATCAATCGTACAAGACCTGAATAATCCTGGGATTGTTCAAGTAGTTCAATGCATTGGCTGGGAATCTAACCCATGTCAAGTGTTTTGGAAGCAGTTATTTTCACTACTATTCCACCAACTGTTCTAAAACAAATACCTCACACCATAAGCTCACAGATATTTCAGAAGAGACAATGCAACACGACTTATCCCTTATCGTCAACAAAGTTTGGATTGTCCTTCAACACTAAAATATCCCAGTATCAATCGTCCATGTCCTGAATTGTGCTGGCATTTGTTAAAAGGTACCCATGCATCCCAACAATCCAATCCAACCTGGGTCAACAGCTTGTGAAGGATCTTTGCTCCCCTCTATACTGAGTTAGCTGATGGAGTGGTTGAGTG
>OLKM01001046.1:30382-42882 GCA_900291075.1 Melanogrammus aeglefinus | reverse complement strand
TTTGCATTTATTTGACACATTTACCTTTTGATTTTTTATGCATTTCTTGATCATGTTTGATCCTGCCCCCTTGTGACATCACAAATGAGGACTGTCCAACCAGTGTCTATACCATACATCTGCTCCATCTGGACAGCCTACCTTGTTTTGTCACAGGTGGAAAGGATTTTCAACTGTCATGTAATGACCAATCCACCTCACGCCTGGTGGTAAAATGGGGGCCCTTTAAGGGCAGAACAGTCACTGCATGGCCGAAATATACAATTCAGATAGCTTTGAAGGAAAATGCTTGATAAATTTAAAGTTGACTGTTGTTCCCTTGGAGGGTATTTTTTTTAATATAATTATTTGTTATAAAGCTTTTATTTGTATATCGGTTTTCAGACTATGGAGCAGTGGTGGAGTTTGTGTACAGAATGAAAGTGAGCAATTCTATTCTATATCCTAGCTAAGTATGTCAACGTTGTATGGGAGCCTTCATGTGTGTGGGAGGGTGTGTGTGTGTGTGTGTGTGTGTGTGTGTGTGTGTGTGTGTGTGTGTGTGTGTGTGTGTGTGTGTGTGTGTGTGTGTGTGTGTGTGTGTGTGTGTGTGTGTGTGTGTGTGTGTGTGTGTGTGTGCATGCAACCCAAATTCAGACTCTGAGGCAATAATGTTTTTGAAATATCCTCAACTCAACCTTCTCTGTGTTTAATCTGGTCACAACCATGACACACACATCCACGCACACACACACTCACACACACACACATGCCAGCACACGCATCTCACACATGCATCAACGAATGAACAACCATTTTAATAAAACACTCACAGAAAAATCACACACAAACTAAGAAGTATCCCATAGCAAGAAATATATACATGCAAAGAACTACACGAATGACAACAAACACACACACACACACACACACACACACACACACACACACACACACACACACACACACACACACACACACACACACACACACACACACACACACACACACACACAGAGAGAGAGAGAAACACAGTCAGTGTAAGTCAGTGTGCAGGACTCTGTAAGTGGATCAAGGAGGTGGGTGTGTGTGTAGGAATCTTTAGCCGGGCTATCGCTAACAAGCATGTGTCTGTCACACTCCTCTATACAGCAAATCCACTTCCACACCGCAGATTAGCATACTGTTTAAGCCAAGACAAAAACACACACGCACATACACAGACACACACGCACACACTCACACAAAAAATACACATACACACATACATGCGCACAAAAACATTTATAGATGCATGCACATATTTGACAGAACTGTTGCTTCTGTGGATGTTTTATCTGCTCTGTGTGATGTCCCCATAAATCCATTTGATACCTCTTTAGTTATTCTGTGAGAGCGAATGAGGACACCGCAGCGCAGCTCATCCGTAACCTGCATCATAGAGCTAGAGAATGCTAGCAAGGGAGTTGTGTTTTTTATGACTCACAGAATAGGCCAACTAGGTTCAAATGATGGTGTGATGACGCAACAGTGCAAGCTCCCCGGAAATTCTTCTCCTGATCTCTTTTCCATCTTATTTCAGTCAACAGAATGGATCATTTGAGTTATACCTTGATGGCACTCCTCAACTCATTGTGAAAGTTTGCACAAACACTTGTGTTTCACCGTACAATGTTTGACCTTACAGCGTTAATTTGTGAAGTAGCTTTCACTTGTTTTCATTTCCCTTTCTGATCATTGTTATCAGAATCAGAATTAAGTACGTTGCCATAAACGCTGAAAGCAAACCAGAAGGAAAGCCCATATTAGGTAATTTTACGGTCGAGGCGAGTAGGCCCTACCTGATTTCCGCCGCACCTCTGAACTCCGGCGGATGTTTCAATCAAGCTCTCCTTCATAGCACAATTACTACTTTCACCTCCGCAGTCAAACACATGCGTGGCGCTTTAATGAGATGCCGTGCTCTAATGATCAATAACATTGAATAAACGGGATGAACAACATCCCTCAGAAGGGGGGGGGGGGGGGGGGGGGTGTTCAGGCCAGAAACCGTGCGCAACAAATCCGGAACGGTCGAATAAATCGCGTAATTTATACTTCTTAGACACAAAATAGGTCTTTCGTGATGGGTCCCACGGGAGACGCCTCGCGTGCATCTTCCGCGGGGAACCTGTGAACAAGGGTCTCCGGCTCGAGCAGACGGCGAGTGATGATTACAGGTCCCGCGGGACATCCGGGAGGTTACTCTCTAATTGATTGTCATGAAAAGGTTCTTAATTAATTGAGAACCGTTGCCGCTTGCGCACGCGCGTTTCGGGGTCTGCGCGCAACCCTGTCAACGCGAGACAATGGTCTTTCTAAAAAGGCTCGACCATCAAGAGATGAATAAATAACCACCACTGGAATATATAAGGGCTTGTTATGTTGCTTTTGATAAATAGACATTGTGCAATTGTGTAGCCTACATATACAACTGAGCTAATGCAATCGCATACTATACGATTATTGTCCCTCTCCAGTGCACTGCTCTTACGTGTTTAGATGTAGGCCTATTGAAAAGAAAACATTTTGACTTGATATATCCTAAACGTACATTAACTTTACAGATATGTCATTAGGTGCAAACGGGTACACGCACATGCGCACTGCAAAAAAGAGCGACAGCCTCACTTCGTGGTCGCGCGGCCCAGAATCTGGGACGCTTCTGCAAGAAGGAAAGGGGGGGGGGGGGGGGGGGGGGGGGGAGCGCTTCGGATTAAGCGGCTGAAAAACGGTGAAACGTGTCAACGTGTAATTGCACGATAAGGCCTCCTCGCGAGGAATTCATCAACCCCCCCACCCCTCTATTGCGGCCCTGCTAATCTCTTCGTGGCACATTCTTTCTCGCGCAATCGGTGCGCATAATCTGCTGTCGACAGAACCGGGTCCAACACGGACGATGAGGCGTGAGGAGGAGAGAGGAATATGCGGAGGCGTGATCAACTGCCGGCGATTATCCAAATGACACGGGGTGGGCGGGGTTTAGATAGACAGACAAGACGCGCGCGCTGTCCGATCCCGGTGCATGCATGCGTCATAGGGTTATGAAATATAAGAGCGAGGTATGGGTGTACACCGCCACGCCCGCGTGCTCACCACCTGTCTCTGTTGCTTTCATTGTCCCTTGACCTTCTATCGTTTCATCCGGCCATTGTTTCCTGGGAGTGAGGTGATGGGGGGGAGAGAGAGAGAGAGAGAGAGAGAGAGAGAGAGAGAGAGAGAGAGAGAGAGAGAGAGAGAGAGAGAGAGAGAGAGAGAGAGAGAGAGAGAGAGAGAGAGAGAGAGAGAAGAGAGAGAGAGAGAGAGAGAGAGAGAGAGAGAGAGAGAGAGAGAGAGAGAGAGAGGAAGCATTGATAACTCAGGTCTAATTCGTTTATCTTCTCACTTTTCAAATCTTCTCAGATAACATGGAATATTGTTCATTTTCAGGGATAACATGTTGCAAATTGACCCAAGTTCAGTGTAAACTTCAGAAAGGGCTTTTGAAGGCGACAGTAACGGCAGTTTTGATACCTACATATCTGGCTTAGGCCTAATAATTGGTGTCGATTGCTTTATAGGAATAATTTTAATGCATTTAAAACGTAATACGTCAGGTTATTTAGGGACATTTAGGCTACGATGTAGTACGTAAAACAGCATCACTAAACCGAACATTGAGTCTGTTCTCAATTTATATAGAGAAAGCATCTTTGATCAACTTTAATTGGACATCAATTACGGCAATAATAATAACATGCCAATAACATTTTTGGTTTGGTATAAACCTATAGTCCTATATGGAAATTAAAATACACAAAATCAAACACATTTGTCGGAGCACTTCCATAGTGTTGCACCCTAAATTGGTTAATTGGTAAATTGTCAAATAATAGAAATAGATGTCGAAATGTTGTGAAAGGATGCCGAATACATTTCAAATTGCTAATAGCACCACCTTTGACATTTGTAACTAGTGGTTAAGTTTTTGATGTTTGTGTTGCTTGCCCGCTGTGCAGCTCGCTCTGCAGGTCCGAAGGAAAAGCAGCCTTGTCTGCGCGTGGTCGCGGGTTGCGCTTGCCCGCTCAGTCGATTAGGACTAATTAAGCTTTTTTTTATTTTTATGAATTGATTCCTAATCCCTTTTCCGCAAACAAAAAACATCACCACCGGCACTCTTTATCGCCCCTTCTTTCTGAAGGACCCCCGCCCCTATGATCACCCCTTTATTCAAAAGGACCCCCACCCTTTCACCGGCCCTCCCCGCTATTCGAGCAGCACCCTGCCGCGGGACAATTGGCCCTAAATGTATCCGACCTACGTCATAGTCATCCGTGTAACAAAACAGTCATGCACGCGGAACACCTGCCGTATTACATTACTTTGTGACGTCACAACGAAGGCCCCAAGAGTGGTATAGTTCACTGAAGACGTTAAGTGTGTTTTTTGGGGTGCCAAGAGATAGCGCTAAAACTGCATTAATTAATTCGAAATATCCTGACAACGATTTAATGGCGTCTGCCTTGGAAAGGAAAATATACAATGAAGTCTTCTCAATGCGCATCAGCAATCCCAAAAGGTTGGGAATAATTTCCGAATGTTAAGAAGAGTGAAACAACACGTCAACAAAGGTCTAAAATAATAAAGAAAGAAGCCCGACCCCAAGTAGTACAATTATCGTTATTAATTAAGATTATTCCTGATTTAATAATAACAGAAAAAGTAGAACAGTGCCAATGTAGGCTACATAATAGTATAAATGTTTGACAAGCCTAACTATTAACATGTTGATCATTACGAAAGAAAATGTCAATTCTGCAAGAATTTAGCAAACAAAAGGTGTGAAATGCTCTCACTCTTGTAATATGTTGGTTGTATTTTTCCAACTCCAGCAGAAGTTTAAAATGATCAGTCTGGGCGCACAGTTATCGATATAAATAAGGGCAATTATCCGGAGTTCCTATTTGGCCTAAACTTGATCATTAGAGATATTCTCTCTAGAGGTACGTCGAAACTGCCCCTATGCTATTTAGGCCTGAAAGGCCAAACATAACAATTTAATAAATAATAAGAATAAGCAAAATATGCACTAAATCCAGCTTTCAGATCGTCCCGTTTTCTTTATATAAGTTTATATTATATTGATGATTGATTGTAACATAATTCAAAACAATAACATAATCAATGTGGCCTAATTAAAACAAGACAATATAGTTCAGTGGGACCTTATGCAGGCCTATATATAGACTGAGCACCGCCTAATATCTCGCGATATGTCTGATCCTGTGTCGACACAGTGACATGTGGAGCCCACGCGCGACGGCTGCTGTCACGCGATATTTTTCGCCGGATCTCTTCCTGCATGTGTGGGTTTAATGGCGCTTCAACTTTGGCCTTAATAAAACGTTTTCCCCCTGAAGTTTTTAGTAAATAAAATATAGGGCCTATTCCTAGATAAATATAATAGAAATTCGTTCAATCGTAGTTTTACGATTTTTTTAAACTGAAAGAACGTTTGGAAGAATGGTCAAAAAGGTCAAACATGTTATTTCTTGGACGATGGCTGGTTGACAAAGGGCCCACCCTCTACACCCAGTGTTGGTACCGATGCGCACGCAATCATATACATTTGAACTACGAAGTTTCTTTCTGCAGCCAATAAGCCTATTTATTCACAATTAACATCATTTTACAACAACTAAACAATCCATATAACACTGACCTACATGTTTGCAAGCATAACTTTGAAATTATTTTTTAAATTTGAATTTGCTGTGAAACACGCTCACGTTCAAGCTGACTGACTTACTGACTGGTTGAACAACATTATCCTCAAACATTTCATTGGTTTTTAAAGATGCCGGGACTTTGAGTTCCACGAAGAAAATAGAAATCCCAGAAGAATCCAATGCAGGATAGGACTACTCGTTTACAAACTTGGCATCGACCTTCTCAGTTCCAGGGTGCACAACATCTGCCCAGCCATAGATAGCGTCTAATCCAGACTTAAATCCTCAAATAAAATGTATATTAGGCCTATTCGTTATATTTTAAGAATGTGTCCAACATCATTCTATAAAACAATAAAAAAAAAAAAAAATACAATTCCACAGTCTGCACCAAAGCAGGCACTTTTATAATTACACCGAATTCAACATTTCGGTTACGTTACGGTCATTATAAATTACTGTCCTTCCACCTTCTCCGCTATTTCCGTCTTTTAAATATGAGTCAAAGGTAGGGTCCCGTGCACGCTCGTCCCTGCGGGGCTCTGGTAGTGCTGCGCGTGCAGCACGTGCAGTCTGCCCTGCACGGACGACTCTCCCGCTGGCTCTCCGTTCGGTAAATACATGCTGATCATATCCCGCAGGTCCCCGGTGGGGCACGGCGGAGGCGCGCGCGTCGTGGGAACCGGGGGGCTGACGTTGGGCTCGGACTTCACGAGGGACCCCAAAGTCCCGCCGTGCGTGCCCCCGGACACGGGAGAGTGCACGCCCGAGTTCTGGTGCGGGTGCGTGTAGCCGGTGAGCCCCCCATAGCCCGGGGGTGAGCCGCTCATGTAGCTCGGTGAGTTCGAGATGGGGCTGTACTGCAGCGCGCTCATGTCGTAGCGGTGCACGTGCGGCGAGCTGTGTGGGTGGTGGTGGTGGTGATGGGGGTGCGGGTGGTGCGGGTGGTGCGGGTGGCTCCCGGTGGGTCCCGGGTGCTGGCTGTACGCGAGCTGCGCCTCTTGCATCATCGCGTGCGCCGCGGCGGCGGCGGCCGCCACTTGGCCCGTGTAGGCGCCGCTCGCCCAGCCGTTCATGTGCGCGGTGTAGCCGGTCACTGCGCCTCCCCCGTGGCCACTGCCACCCCCGGGGCTGTCCAGCCGCTGTCCCATCCCGAGCCCCCCCGGGGACCCCAGGAGCCCGCCTGCGAGCGAGTACTTGTCCTTCTTGAGCAAAGTCTTGGTCTTTCTCCGCGGGCGGTACTTGTAATCCGGGTGTTCCTTCATGTGCATGGCCCGCAGCCGCTTGGCCTCGTCGATGAAAGGTCTCTTCTCCACCTCAGTCATCACCTTCCACTCGGCGCCCAGCCGCTTGCTGATCTCCGAGTTGTGCATCTTGGGGTTCTCTTGGGCCATCTTGCGCCGCTGCCCGCGGGACCACACCATGAAGGCGTTCATGGGTCTCTTGACCCGCTCTTGGAGCGCCACTTTGCCCCCGCCGCCTCCAGCGTGCCCCCCCGGGTTGGAGGGGTTCGTCTGGGGCACCACGGGGGAGTGCAGGTCCGATTCCATCATGACGCTATACATTGACTTGCCGTTGTGTTAGGGGGTGGGGGGGGAATTAAAGGGAAGAAAATATAAAACACCCACCACTCAAATAGATGGGGACATTGAGAAAAGCACGCGTTTGGGGTAAAAAAAGCTCCGAAATAGGGGACGAAGAAACGGAAGAGAACCAAAGAGAGACGCGGGAAAACATACGGAGAGAGGCAGAGATCAACTAAATCGTGCGATTGATAGATGTGCGAACGGCGTGTGGTTCAGGAGTATCGGGCTGTGATCCACAAAGGTCGGATATATGAACTCTTTCCCCCCCTTTTTTCCCTCCTTGTTGATGCAAACTCCGTCTCTCCTCTTCACCGCCAGTATGAACATAGACACCGACCGCGCGAGCTTCCCTCGGAAAAACAGCAGTATAAAGTTGGGGAGCGACACCATGCCGCGCGTGTGACAGACGCTAAATGAGCGCGCGAGGCGGCCAATGGAGAGGCTCGACCGGGTAGGCTACGTGATTAGCGTGCAGGGGCACTCAGTATGGTGACGTAGACTCTCTCTCTCTCTCTCTCTCTCTCTCTCTCTCTCTCTCTCTCTCTCTCTCTCTCTCTCTCTCTCTCTCTCTCTCTCTCTCTCTCTCTCTCTCTTCTCCTCTCTCTCCCCCCCCCCCAGTGGTCCTCCCTCCTCGCTCTCTCTCCCCCCCTCCCTCCCATGCGTCCTCTCTCTCTCTCTCTCTCTCTCTCTTCTCTCCTCTCTCTCTCTCTCTCTCTCTCTCTCTCTCTCTCTCTCTCTCTCTCCTCTCTCTCTCTCTCTCCCTCTCTCTCTCTCTCTCTCTCTCTCTCTCTCTCTCTCTCTCTCTCTCTCTCTCTCTCTCTCTCTCTCTCTCTCTCTCTCTCTCTCTCTCTCTCTCTCTCTCTCTCTCCTCTCTCTCTCTCTTCTCTCTCTCTCTCTCTCTCTCTCTCTCTCTCTCTCTCTCTCTCTCTCTCTCTCTCTCTCTCTCTCTCTCTCTCTCTCTCTCTCTCTCTCATGCGCTCTCTCTCTCTCTCATGCGCGCTCTCTCACCGTGTATTTGTGTGTGTGTGCGTGTGTGTGTGTGTCCGTGTGCGTGTGTGTGTGTGTGTGTGTGTGTGTGTGTGTGTGTGTGTGTGTGTGTGTGTGTGTGTGTGTGTGTGTGTGTGTGTGTGTGTGTGTGTGTGTGTGTGTGTGTGTGTGTGTGTGTATTTTGCGTCCAGGGCGGCGTGTGATCTCACAAACAAAAAACATAAACACCATAATTTCCCTTTTGGCTTTGGTGTTCTCGTGTCATCTTTTTTTCTAACAAAACCTTTATTTTCAGTCGGTCGGGAATCGCATATTCAGCAATAAGCCTAAGTCAACTAGGCTATGTTAGTTAAAAGGTAAAAGGGAAAGAGATCTATAACTGCAGTATAGGCTTAAGCCTAGCCGAACAATTATTAACGACACACAGACAGCAATAACGCATATTAACAGACGTAATTTATGTTTGGTAGGCTACAGCATTATTATTAATTATTGTTTTAGTATTTTTTTGCATTATTATTATCATTATTAATTATTATCATTATTAATGATAAAAGTCGTTGTAGTTGGACTATCAGTTCAGGCCTTGCAGGCCTATCTAAACCTTTTACTTGATCATTCACTATTATAGTGATTATTCTCCCATATTTTACAATTTCTGCACCTAATCTGTAAATAAAGTTAATTTCTTAGTTATGGATTTTAACCCGACTGTTATTGGATCAGCCCAAAAAAGTATACACAAGTAGGCAACCCTAAAAGCTCGGACTGTAGGCCTAAGCCATCAAAGATGAATGGATTGATGGTTTCGTAATATTTAATCAATCATTGCTTCAAATGCCTCACAGACAGGTCGGAGTCAGACACCCGACGGGCCTGCACGATGCTGTCCTTCAGGAAGACTTCTTTGCCAGATTCACGCACAAAATCGGGTTCGCTTCAGGCTCATTTTGCTACCATTTATCCTCAACCTCGATATACAAGTGGCACAGCTTCAGTGGAAACTCTAAACGGGCGAACTGCCCCTGAAAGCATGGCGCTCTTTAGCGGAGGCAGAGAATAGTTCTCTCCGGTATCCCCCATTGAGCCACAGGTGTTTTCCTGTTGTCCCTGTTGCTAAGGAACCAGTGACTGACGCCCAGAGCACGTGCCAACCACCCTTTTGTTCAAGAGCACCACAGGCTGCGCGCGCGCGCGCGTGCATGCGTGCGTGTGTGTGTGTGTTATGAGAACAAATAAGGCATTTTTGTGTAGATCTACCATTTTGATTCGGAAAATAAATAAATAACTTAATTAAATTCAAATGGACCCACGCACGTCTGCTAACAATTAGGAGCTTGATCAGTGATGTGAAAGGAACTGTCTTATGGAGGACAGTTCATGCTTATCCACCACAACAACCAAAAAAATAGATAATAATTGCTGGACAGGGTTCAGTTAGGCTAATTTCACGCTGGAAACCGTCGTTTCAGATCCGAGGTGTTTGAACCAGATTGACCAACCTGTTGTAAAAGTCCATAACGTTGAAGATTTGAGTTGAATCTCAATCTTGTTGACTTTTCAAATTCAAGACAACATTTACTAGAGGAGGTTTAAAACGACAGAAAAAACAAATAGATGGAATTAACTAATTAACCAGTTCATATAGCCGGAACCGAAACGAAGCCCGTAACATATTTCTGTCTCGCGACCCTCTGTATCCCGCTCCCTCTCCCCCGGGCTTCCGGGAGGATCACGAGCGGGTATTGTCTCTCCCCATGTGTCACGTGCTGTGCCGAAGGACGCGGTAGGCAGTGAAATAAGCCCACAGTCTCGCGGTTAAGGGGCCATGCAACCCGATGCACTGACGTTTCATTCACCTTCAAAATGTCGCCTCTCGAAGGTTCAGTTCAGTTCAGTTTTTATTTGTCGTTGTTACAGAAGAACAATAAAATGTTGTTGGAGCAAAACACAGACAGGCGTGTAGTTTTAGTTGCCCACCCATTCATACATTTATAGCCTACATAATTTAATCTCCATGAATCAATTAATAAATCACCCTTACACATAATAACTAGGCATACTCATAAATGCCCCATGACTCCCCATAGCAAGTAAAGTGCTTATATGAAATATAATAGATAGGCCTACACCTGCTTGGGGTGGGGTTGTTGAGTGTTTTGCAGCATGCCAGCAAAGTCATGGAGGTGTATGGCGGGCAATTATGTCACAGAAGGGTGTCCAATGGGTGTCCAAGGTGGGGCTCCTTATATTCAATTTTGATTGTTTTGTTTGTTTTGGTTCTTCTCCCTTCAGATGGCCGCGTGTGACGACCAGCAATCACACGGGACGCATTCACACAAAATACTACTGGATGCCCTTAATTTTATAATTATTTAGATTATTTTCAAAATTTAAAGGGTTTGCTTGAAGTTTGTTCAGGTAGGCCGATCACGCAAACACTGAGGTTACGTAGGCCTATACACTTTATCTCGTTGGTGACGGCACAGGGAAAGCTAAGTAGGGCCTACTTGTTTTTGTGGCGCTTCTGTGTGAGGATCGAAAGAGAGAGAGAGAGTTAAATTTCTCTCTCTCTCGTGATTAGCGTGCAGGGGCACTCCGTGTGGTGACGTAGTCTCTCTCTCTCTCTCTCTCTCTCTCTCTCTCTCTCTCTCTCTCTCTCTCTCTCTCTCTCTCTCTCTCTCTCTCTCTCTCTCTCCTCTCTCTCTCTCTCTCTCTCTCTCTCTCTCTCTCTCTCTCTCTCTCTCTGGCATGTGGAGGCCTAATAGAATCAAAGGCATTTCTCGTGTGCAGCGGCAGCGGCGGTGAGGAGGTTTGTTTAAGGCGCTGTCATAGCAAGCTGTCAGCTCCACTGGAACACTGCAGCCTCGACAGGAGGATTGAAGCACCACACGCACGCAAATACGCACAGTCTCAGTCACACAGACACACTCATGTAGCCTACACACTCAGGCACAAATGCACACACACACACACACACACTCGCACACACGCACATACACACACACACACACACACACACACACACACACACACACACACACACACACACACACACACACACACACACACACACACACACACACACACACACACACACACACACACACACACACACACACACTTTGGGAATTTGTGGAATTTGAACAGTATAAATAAAGTTTGGAATAAGAGTGCAGCTTGAACTTTGACTTTATTATGGAGACATACATTCCTTGTATGTAAGGCAGAGAAATACATTATATAGCATTTTAAAGACGATAGAAACATCGGTGTGATCACATCTCTGTCTGTCTAATAAATATAATATTTGACCTTTTTTCCATGCATGGACTCTGTGATCGCATCTTCGTTGCGATCACAGAGCCTATTGAAAAAAGGCCATGGTTTTTCCTTTTACTCCCGTCAACATTGGTATTTGCACAATAATTAATAGGTTTTACTTGCTTTAGATCTGTTACAAGCCTGGAGTTGTCTACTCATATCATGTTTTTTCCTTTTCATTTTAACGCCAAATTAAAATCTGGCTGTCATTTCCGGCCACTTTCTTCTGATTTGCCGTTGCTCAGCACTGAATGAGGTAGGCTGTAGTGAGCATTGTCACCACCGTGTCCGCAACAGAAACATGCCCCCCACCCCTTCACACATCATTTATTTGAAGGGTCCGCGTAACAAGGCCCCTGCACAGCCAAGCACAATGTCCACATTTTGTCCTCCAAACGTTTAATCACCAGACAGCCCCTCAAAGTCTTCGTCATCTTCCTTCTCCTTATTCTTTTGTTTGACGCTTAATAACGGGCCCCCGGGGTCCTGCGTCTGCGCGAGATGATCGCCGAGAGAGCCTCCGCTAATCATGAATCGCCCGTCAAGTATGTTCTTTCTTCCACCACGAAAGCAGCCGCTATCTCTTTACTCTGATCAAGTGTTCGGGTAATGTGGTTGAACATGTTTTGTCTATATATATATAATTCTTATCTTTTGGGGTTATACATTTTTTCTTTATGACAAATATCTAGGAGTGTCCTCTGCTCATGCCGTCAGGGGCAGACGGACCTCTTGTCTCGATCCCCATAAGAAAATGGGGAAAACGTTTCCTCGATTCGGCTTGTCGTATAAACTAAGCTTTCAGGCAGGATCCACAACTCAATCACTGAGTCGCTCTCTCCCGCCCTCAGAGAGTCAGTAATTGGTGCAGGCATTA
>OLKM01001046.1:23260-30372 GCA_900291075.1 Melanogrammus aeglefinus | reverse complement strand
CCGCGATGTATGGAGGTTTGTTACGGTTCAGCCTGCAATATGAACTTAAAGGAGCTATATATATATATGTAACCAATGTCTTTCTGCGTTGTGTCTTGTATCTTCCAGTGAGGCACACACAGGGAGTCGAGTACTAGAGGTTTATTCTTTTCAAAGGAGACCAAAACAACAGACGGGCGTCCACACACATTCCGGGATATCACTCACTCTCCACTCAGCTCCGTGCATCAGCGCTCACTCACGCTAGACACATATATCCTGTTGACTTTCAATAAATACATGTAAGGGAATTAAATTATAAAAATGTAAACAAAGCATTAAGAAGATCTCAAATAATTAATTTAATATATAAAAAAGACAGTATATTTAAATATATACACTAATAAGGAAATAAAAAATATATAGAGAATTGTCATTTTCCTCACACTCATTTTACATATTTTACCATAACAAAGACACATAACAGGCATACCTTTCCAAAGGAGACAAAACAACACGGGCGTCACAACACAATCCGGGATAATCACTCTCCACTCTACAAACACAAGGGAAGCAAACAATTGACCACACCAGGGCGCGGAGCTTCAGGGGGGGCTGGTGGGCGACACGCCCCCGCGGGCCCGGGACCCGGAGGGCCCGTCGGAGCGCGGGGCCTGGCGGGACCCTGGTCCTGCTGCCTTGCTTGGGAGAGTGGGCGGGCCTCTCCGAAATTTTCAATGCCGTTGTTGTATTCATGCAATGTGGCTTGTATAGGTTGCCCCAGTCAGGATGAGTTCATGGGTTGCTAAAAACTTACCAAGGACTGACGTAGCCTAAGTGAAGTCTTAGGTGTAAAATATTGATTAAAACGTTGTGCTGTATGACTGGCTTTTTTTCACTCTCACATTTTACTTTACGACGTGCAATTAACAAGTGGATTGCTAATATTGTCTCCAAGTGTATTTCAGGGTAAAATCGTCATCAACTGTCCACCACGTCATCATCAGTCACTTGTCAACAGAGTAGGCTACATGCTAGGTGTTATTTCGGAGTTAACATGACAGGGATTCGGGCCCGCCAATACAGCCAGCACAGTCATGGGAGCCAGATTTACAGGTATCAATTCAATCACTCGGCCTACATTATACACAATGTGTGAGTTGTAAACTGTTGATGGTTTGTATTGTACAGTAGTAACGGTAGCCCAGCCGCTATAGCTTAAATCCTTCCTTTTTTTCTTGGCTGTAATAGCGGTTGACGTTAGGGACTCAGCAGTTGCTAGCTGCTCCAGGGTAGAGGCCAGACCCTGGTGCTTGACCAGCACTGAACTGCTTTTGTGTTTGTTTTTAAGGGGGCATGTAGCCTAATGTTTTTGTTGTTCTCTTGGTTTTGTTTACTTTCATGTCCGTCTTGATGGACCTTAAAAATGACGTAGTTGTTCTCAGTGTTACTGCAGCGTGTAATCCTCGCTGTTGCGGGCCATGTGTATGTTGTAAATGATGTTATGAGGTTTATTATGTGTAAGGGATAATGTTATAGTATCGGAGGTTGTTATTGGAGAAATAAACCCCGACAGGTTGTATGGAAACCCCGACGCGAAGCGAAATAAACCCTGAGAGGGTGTTATTTCTCCATAACAACCGACTAATTATACATTATCCCGGCTATATTACAGGGCTTTACGAGTGAAAAAAATAATAAACAATAGATAATAACCCACAATGATTCAGCAGCGACAAGGATTCGTCGGTAAAGTTTTATAGCAGTATTTATATTGAATGGGCGTTGTTGTCCTGTGATATGGTGGGGCGTGTACGTGAACAAGGATCTGATCGGTAAGTTTCTATTTACATGACGCTGTCTGGTCCCTAGCAACGGTCCGTTATACCATGACGACGGTCCGTTATACAGAAATAACAGAAAAGCCAGCGCTGGACCAATCAGAGAAGCAGCATTCATTAGAGCCGTGGTAATAATTGGGGTTTAAAGGGGCCCGGTCCATGTGCCACGCCCCGCGGTCCGGCGCTGATTCGTTCCGCTACTGGACCACACATACCGGATTAAAAACAAACCGCATTTGAAATATCAAGGCGGGAAAAAAACTAAGCTACCACCGGCTCAAGCTAGGGTTACGAGTTAATTCAAAAATCCACCCTTCCAACAGTTCAATTAATTGTTCTAAAAAGCACCAGAGTTTTCTCCCGCGTGCCTAAAAGCACGTCACAAAAGCAGTGTGGAACCCCCCACAGCCGTTTCAAGGGCAACAAACAAGGGTTAACATAAAAATCTAACGGAGAGAGACAAACGGAACTCACCAGCCTCCGTGCATCAGCGCTCCACTGACGCTAGACACACAGGTGCAACGCCAAACCACTCCCCCGGGAAACAAAAGGCATGCCATACGGAACAACGAAATCAACTTACAACTAGGAACCAATATTTGGTGGAGTTCACAATAAAAAAGGTATGAACAATGATAAAAAAATAACACAAAATAAAATTAAATTTAGCTCGGCTACATATATATATATAAAAAATCTGTACTAAATCATAAAATGAGACAACTCCGGAGACAACTCTCTCTAACGTGGTGAATTTGGACTCCAGTACCCATTGCTCAGTGTCAATGTAACATGTTGTACCATTTAAGCTTTATTTACTAAAAGTATACACTTCCTCTTATAGGAACCTCTGCTTACTTAATCCCACATATATTTTCGTATAGTTTGTTAACCCAAGGCCGTCAGATGTTGCCCAACCCACTATTTTAGCCCCCCTCCGCCATTAGCTAGGAAAGTGGTAGTTTCAAACTGTGCTGGACCTGCGTTTTTTGACAACCATCTTAATATAGGAGCAGAATAAGGGGGGGGGAGCGTAATAGTGCGAGCTGGAGCACAGTGCCAAGCTGTGAGGTTGTTAACATAGCGGGCTAATGCTAGCACTGATTGATTTCCAGCCAAGTGTACTCACACTTTCCCGTGTGTGTGTGTGTGTGTGTGTGTGTGTGTGTGTGTGTGTGTGTGTGTGTGTGTGTGTGTGTGTGTGTGTGTGTGTGTGTGTGTGTGTGTGTGTGTGTGTGTGTGTGTGTGACATCCTTTAAGGTCTAAGGGGTAATGGCACTAACCTAACAACTAGAGGAAAAAATTGCAAGGACCCAACTGAAAAGTAAAAGTATATTTATTGGGGGGAGGGGGGGGGGGGTAAAAGGGGAACTGGTGGGACCAAAACACGGATTAGCCTAGCTAGCCACTCTTCCATACAGGTGTGTTTGTGTGCGTTTGTGTGCGTATGTGCGTACGTGTGTGTGTGTGTGTGTGTGTGTGTGTGTGTGTGTGTGTGTGTGTGTGTGTGTGTGTGTGTGTGTGTGTGTGTGTGTGTGTGTGTGTGTGTGTGTGTGTGTGTGTGTGTGTTTGTGTGTGTGTGTGCAAGTGTGCCTGCATGTGTGCGTGTGTGTTTCGAAGATATGTCCCGGCGAAGAGGAGATGGATGTTTTGGCAAGTGCTCAAAAGCTTTGAGACGGTGTATTTGTCATGTCAGATAAAGAAAAGTTACTCTTATATTTAACCTCCACTGGGAACTGGGAAATAGCAGCAATGTACTGAAGAATCTCAAATCTGCCTTTGTGAAAGCTCGGACCACAGTTGAGACTGAGGGGATCCACGATCCATTGGCAGATAGTGGCGTGAGTCGCCAGGCGCTGTCTCTGGGCGACTTAGGAGACAATGCGTGAATGCGTGTTCACCTTCTAAGTGTTCGTGTCTTTGCCATATAAAGCGCTCCGGATTATAAGGCGCACTGTTGTTTTTTGAGAAAATTAAAAGCTTTTAAGTGAGTGTGCCTTATAGTGCGGAAAATACGGTACTCATTATACATTCCACTCTGAATTTATGTTGCTACTTTTCTACAACTTCATCACTTTAACTCACCTGGAAATACAGAAACACAACAGTGTAACGTTGCTAAATGCAGTCAGTCCGGGGGACTACTGAATGACACAGCTTATCCTGCGTCTTACCCAAAGGACCCCTAAGATACCCGTGCCTGTGTGCGGTTTATTCGCTAGAAACATAATATACCCAACTCATATTTTAAAGTTGTTATTTCAAATGCATATACTTCAGATAAAAAATGCACAAAATAAGAAACCATGCAATAGTGACAGAGAAAGATCTACAGAGAGAGGGATTGAGAAAGTCAGGGAGAAAGAGAAAGATATAGGGAGAGAGACAGAGAGGGACATAGAGAGAGAGACATAGAGAAACACACAAAGAGTCACAGAGAGAGAGAGAGAGAGAGAGAGAGAGAGAGAGAGAGAGAGAGAGAGAGAGAGAGAGAGAGAGAGAGAGAGAAGAGAGAGAGAGAGAGAGAGAGAGAGAGAGAGAGAGAGAGAGAGAGAGAGAGAGAGAGAGAGAGAGAGAGAGAGAGAGAGAGAGGTGTACATGCCCCTGGAAAACAAGGTGGGTGTTGGTGGAGCCGTGGACATTGAAGGGTCAAGGGTCAGAGGGGATGTGTGTGTGTGTGGGGGACCCTCTGTGAAAACAATTAGCAGACCATGAAGAGGATTACCAGCCTATGATAGTTCCCCTGAGGGCCGGCCGTAAGTCCAGCTAATGCAAACACACACACACACACACACACACACACACACACACACACACACACACACACACACACACACACACACACACACACACACACACACACACACACACACACACACACACACACACACACACACACACACACACACACACACACACACACACACACACACACACACACACACGCACGCACACACGCATGCACACTCACACACGCATACACGCACACACACACATGCAAGCACGCACCCACACAAGCACGCACACAGACATGCATGAACGCACGGACACACACACCCACACATCCACACACCCACACGCACACCCAGACACACACAGACACAAATGCACCCATGCAAAAATCACACAGACACGACAGACACAGACACATGAACGCACGGACACACACACACACACAACACACCCACACCACACACACACACACACACACACACACACACACACACACACACACACACACACACACACACACACACACACACACACACACACACACACACACACACACACACACATTTGCAATAGGAGGCTGCTTCAGAAGGTACTTCATTGTAGCAGAATAAAACAGCCACTCGATAAAAGTTCAATCAAAGGACAGGAAAGATTGAAAGGAGTCACGCAAGTTAGTTATTTTTTCACTGTTAGTAAATAGTTTGTGTAATGCTTTCATTAATAGTAGCATATCAGAACGTCTACATTTCCTGATATGCTTGACTTTTAACAAGCTAAAAATCGTCATGTTTAATGAAATATAAATGGAACACTTTTTACCTTAGTATCTCTGCAATCTAATGAAGTGGAAAACCAAAACAGTTATTTAGATGAGGGTGTCACTAAAATGCCCATGCCCACACAATTATTTTTTTAATGGATTGAATGGAATAAAAGATGAAGATATATAGGATTTATATAGCGAAGATAAATACATATACAAAATGACATGTATATATAGACTGAGATGAACATCTATAATAGTACTGTATAAGTCAAAATACTGTACTGAACCGGATAGTAAGGGTTTTTTTGCACTTTGCGAACTGGCAAACTGTGGAAGTCAACAGTTGAAGTCAACAGTTTGCCCGGTCACAAAGTACATCTTAACGCAAACCATATCCCCATATAGGCAGGCAGTAATGTGAGGGCAAACACGAGTATTTCAGTACTTTTGACTCTTGCGTGCAACCTCTTCAAATCACTCAATGAGTTCAATTGGTCCTGTTTGTTACGGTGAGCCGCTTAGAAAAAGAGCCGATGTTTCATCCACGCTCACCTGAAACCAATTTAGACAATTTCGCCCTCGTTGCTGCCTTTCATGAGGATTTAGATAAACGACGTCTCCCTATGACCACCATTGTGATTTCAATGGAGACGTAGGTATCTTTTCGTTTCTATTCGCCGGTTCCATCATGAAACACCAGGTTTGTTTCCAATTGGATTCCTCCCAAGTGATTTAATGAAATAAATACTACTGTTAACCCCGTACATGTCCGCTTAAATGCACATTTGATAGACGGGGGGGGGGGGGGGGGGGGTTCTGGGGCAACAGTGCCAACACAGAGACAATATGCTAGAGTAGCGGTTCCCAACCCCCCGGGCCACGGCGTTGGTCATTTGGTACCGGTCTGCAGAGAAAGAATAAATAACTTACATGTTTTATTTTGAAAAATGACCGGACTCCCTCTGTTACATCCGTCTATGACGCACTCTTGTTGCTTGTCTCGGTTACGCGATACGTTGCCGCTCAAATTAAACCCACAAGCTAGCAAAGTGATAAGTAAAAAACAAACGTCTTTGGAAAGTCTCTTTAAGAAGGGGAAAAGGCCCAGTGAGAAGACGGAAGAAGAGCCTACGACTTCCAAGAGAAAAAGAAAGCTGCATTAAACCGACAATACCATGAGTCGTACCTAAAATATGGACTTATCG
Organism: Melanogrammus aeglefinus; assembly: GCA_900291075.1. NCBI lineage: Eukaryota > Metazoa > Chordata > Actinopteri > Gadiformes > Gadidae > Melanogrammus > Melanogrammus aeglefinus. Next base: position 23,848 of record OLKM01001046.1, on the reverse strand, counting down.
CGACAGTTGATTACCGCACACCAAGCCTGCTCTGCATAATATGCGGCGACCGGCTCTCTAATGAGGCAATGAAGCCTTCAAAACTGCTTCGCCACTTGGAGACCAAGCACCCTGCATTAAAAGACAAGCCATCTGAGTATTTTGAAAGAAAAAAGCATGAACAAGAAGGACAGAAGCAATTAATGAGGGCCACCACATCAACAAATGCGAGTGCACTGAGAGCATCCTACTTGGTGGCTAATCGTATTGCTAAGGCTAAGAAGCCATTCACCATTGGTGAAGAATTGATCCTGCCCGCCACTTAAGACATTTGCCATGAACTTCTAGGAGAGGCTGCGGTTAAAAAGATGGCACAGGTGCCTATTTCGGCTAGCACCGTGACTCGGCGCATTGAGGAAATAGCATAGGTCATTGAGACACAATTGTTGGAGAGGATTGATACATCACCGTGGTACGCACTCCAGGTTGACGAGTCTACAGATATTGACAACAAGGCAATACTACTTGTTTATGTGCGATATCTTTATCAGGAGGATGTGCATGAGGATATGTTATGTGCACTATCATTGCCAACCAAAACCACAGCCG
>OLKM01001046.1:0-12788 GCA_900291075.1 Melanogrammus aeglefinus | reverse complement strand
GGAGAGAGATCAAACAACTTGGCGATCCTCCACTAAATGTGATATTAAAGGTACCAGCACGGTGCCCTTCAGATTCGAGCCGCTAGATGTAACACTAGAAAATTGAACACTGGCTTGTTTTTTCCTCGATTGTGAGTAAGGATGCTTGAAAAGCACCTGATTATTTAGGGGCAACACCCAGCGGTTGATCCTTAGGTGGTCCCCCTTCAAGGCCTTAAAACACGACAAACTTTTGCCTTCCAAAATGTGACAGTACACCAGAGTAACCATACTTTGAAAGCAGTCTTCAAAAAAATACTGCCATTTTAGGTAAAAATGTCAACATGAACAACAATGGTAACAGAGAGCATTCGTACAAGGCAGATGACTATGTTCTCTCCACAAACACCTTGTCTGTGTGTGTGAGGTTAACCTCACCGCTCGAATGTCAAACACATGAAAACGCTGGGGAACACGTTATACCGGGTGTGGCTTTTGTTACTGGTATCGATATTACAGGTGTGAAACACAGCACTGATCAGTACTGGCTTGACTTGAGTTGGTTTGTGTTGCTGGTTGGTTGCCTACTGGAAACCCAGTGTGTTTATCGGCTCTTTACAAACACACTGACACACACACACAAACTCAACCCTGCAGAGACTAGGCCCGAGGCAGTTGGGTCATGTCAGAGTAAAATTGCAAAGGAGAGGTCCTTGTGCTGTTTTTTTCTCTGAAGGACATCTGATACAGTCGTTTATTGATTTTGCTTGGATCCTAACAAATCTGTTGAGGCAACTTGCGAGACTCCTATTTTGTTATGGGGGGCTTGAAAACAACATTGGATCAGACACTAGTGTATGGTAGAAAGAAAACACACAAACACACACACACACACACACACACACACACACACGTTAGCAAATGCGCACAGTATGAATACACATAACGCCATGTGTGTGGAAACTAGAAGGTAAATACACTGAACTTCTATATGGTATGAGGTTAACATTGAGGAGTGAGTCGAGGGGGGAAGCTGGGGAGAGAGGGAGTGGCGATGTGTCACATCTGTACCAGTCCCCTAGTTATGTCCCTCGCAACACCGGCTACTTGGTAAAGAAAGGATGCGAGGTGAAACTTGTCATGAGGTTCCTCCTCATATCTCATTGAACTTTGTTTTCTGTCATGATTTTGCTAGCCGTGTTCTCAAATGCTATAAAAAAAGTTTTATTAGTATTTCAAATGTTTGCAGTCAAACTATACACATTTACCTTTACCACACTATTAATATAACAACCATATACAGCAAATACATGTAAATATATTTAAAATCTTACATTTACATTTAGGGCATTTAGCAGACGCTTTTATCCAAAGCGACAATAAGTACATTTGTCATAAGAAGTGCAACAATATATCGCTATCGGTACAGAAATAATGATCATAGAACAAAGTGCAAGTACAGTAATCGCTAGGCAAACCAATTCCCTGTGTTACAGCAATGATAGCAGCTACTGCAGTTGCTACACAGTTAAGTACTATAATACAATACAACACAATACAATACAGTGTACAATAATAGTGGCCAGAGGGGGGAGGGTGGCTATGCAGAGTTGAGGTGGACTCTGAACAGTTGAGTCTTGAGTCTTTTTTGGAAGATAGTGAGCGACTGTGCGGTCCCGAGAACGGCAGGGAGCTCGTTCCACCACTGAGGTCCCAAAACCGAGAAAAGTTGGGACTTTGCTGAACGACCTTTGCTAGCTCTTAGCGATGGCGGTACCAGACGTCCAGCTGAGGTAGTTGAGCGGAGGGATCGAGCTGGGGTGTGTGGCTTTAGCAATGCTTGGAGGTAGGCAGGGGCCGTTCCATCGACTGCCTTGTATGCCAGTACCATCGTCTTAAATTTGATGCGAGCTACTACAGGGAGTCAGTGGAGGTCCCTGGCTCCCTGGCTAACATCTTACACTTCATTTTGAAAGATTGATCGGTACATGTTCAACCAATTTCGTTTAGGACTTTTCCATTGTAGGAAAGCTATGCTCTACGGCCTAATATAACTCACGTGCTCACACAAGGCCCTGCACGCCAGCAACCCTTCATACCATTATAAAGCTCTCTGAATCCAGAGACTTGGGGGAAGTGTGTGTGTGCGTGTGTGTGTGTGTGCGTGTGTATGTGTGCGTGTGTATGTGTGCGTGTGTGTGTGTGTGTGTGTGTGTGTGTGTGTGTGTGTGTGTGTGTGTGTGTGTGTGTGTGTGTGTGTGTGTGTGTGTGTGTGTGTGTGTGTGTGTGTGTGTGTGCGTGAGCTGGGGAGCTGCACAGTAGGTGCTGAGCTGAATGGTGACGACTGATTTCCACTTTTGTGTGGGCTGGCAAGAGGCAAAGAGAGAGAAAGAGAGGGTGAGAGAGGCAGAGAGAGAGCAGAGGGAGAGCGAGAGAGACTAATGGGATTTGGTGATAAGAAATTACCGGCGCCGGGGTCCCGGTCCTTTGTCTCACGGCAGGGAGTTCAATGGCTGTGCCAATAAGAGAATAAAAACCCAGGGCCCCCGTTACCGTAGAGACGGGAGAACGCAGACCAGTCGCCATGGTAAAAAAAAAAAAAAAAAAAAAAAAAAAAAACAGCGAGGGGAGGACTGGGGTTTTTTGAGAGGCACGATCAGACAAGACACACACGCACGGGCACACACACACACACACACACACACACACACACACACACACACACACACACACACACACACACGCACAGGTAGGCACACACACGCAGACACGCACACACACACACACACACACACACACACACACGCACACACACACACACACACACACACACACACACACACACACACACACACACACACACACACACACACACACACACACACACACAGTCTTGTCGACGATATTGGTATCCAGGTATTCAATTAGGGCAACATTGTGTCGTGGTTTGGTTCTTGTTCTGTCGTCCTAACACACGGTGATCTGTCAGTACAGGGATTAGAGGCGTTCTGAGCCACAGGGACATCTGCTCGCCTTTCTCTTAAAAATGTACATTGGCTTTCTTCTGAATGTGCGTGAGATTTGAGAATGCGCACAAGGTCTCTCTCACACACACACACACACACACACACACACACACACACACACACACACACACACACACACACACACACACACACACACACACACACACACACACACACACACACACACACACACACACACACACACACACACACACACACACACACACACACACACACACACACACACACACACACACACACACACACACACACACACACACATGGGGGTCCAAACCACAATGAACTCTCACATGAAAAGAACGAATAAATGAATGACCTGTCCTGTGAACTCTGACCATGTTCCTACGTAACAGGGCTACACCTATGACACAATTGCGTAACTGGGCGAATAATAACACATACTCTCAACAGCGTGTACCTTGTGGCCTTCTTGTGTGCGTTCCGGAGACCAACGCGTGGAAGCATGAAAGAACAAATTAGCTGCGTCGTAAACGTTAGCCCAGCGGCCGCGTACACACAGACGGACAGGGGTAATGACATTCAAACGGGCCATTTGAAGATAAAAGGTGTGTTGACATGAAACGCAGCCTCGTTATCAAAAAACGCTAAACAACCGACGGAAAATGCAATTAATAAAAGGGATGAAACCTCACATTTCGCCTGATGAAAAGAACAAAAGCCGAACCGACAAACAGCGCTAGCGACACAAATAGCGACGCTAGTGCGAATACGTTTGGAGTGCGTGCCAACTCGCGCGGGGGCCTGGCAACAATCGAGGTCCGGTATAATTGGACACCGTTGTACCCTTAATTCCCATCTACAATTTCATTATTAACACTTTGAATTGTGCGTCGCAGCCAGAAGCACCCCCATCATGTTTACGAATGCCGAAAATGAGGTTTCATTCTTTGATCCGTGTTTATTTGCCAAATCTGCTCTAAACTGTTCTTAAGCAAGGATTTCAATTAATTGTATGCATCTTAGGAAACTGCTTTGAATAGCTGGCCTGTTGTCCTTTACTGACAATGAGTAGCATTCACGAGGAAATTCACCTCGATTTCTGCTCCTAGGAAATGGTCTAGCAATCGATTAACAATGACCACTGTCTAGCGCGGTCCAGTCTAGTACAATCCAGTGTAGTCTTATCAAGTCTATTCTAGTCTAGTCTAGTCTAGTCTAGTCTCTAGTCTAGTCTAGTCTAGTCTAGTCTAATCCATTCTAATCAAATAATACAGTACTAATTCATACATACTCATCATTATCAGTTCCTATTTACCCTTAAGCAGAAGCTTTTATCCAAAGCAATTGACATTGAAGTCAAATACATTTCATTTAGGAGCAAATAGGGGGTCAGAGAGTAGATAGACAGGTCACTAAGGAGTAAGTAGGGGTTAGACAGTACAGAGACAGGTCATTAAGGAGCAGGTAGGGGTTAGACAGTACAGAGACAGGTCATTAAGGAGCAGGTAGGTGTTAGACAGTACAGAGACAGGGCATTAAGGAGCAGGTTGGGGTTAGACAGTACAGAGACAGGGCATTAAGGAGCAGGTTGGGGTTAGACAGTACAGAGACAGGGCATTAAGGAGCAGGTAGGGGTTAGACAGTACAGAGACAGGTCATTAAGGAGCAGGTAGGGGTTAGACAGTACAGAGACAGGTCATTAAGCAGCAGGGAAGTATCATGGATTCCTACAGGGGAGATCACACCCTTTGGCTCAGCGTCTAACATCTTTAAATATGGCACTATCCTGCTCACTATTAAGTAATTGTACAATATAGAGTCTCTCTCTCTCTCTCTCTCTCTCTCTCTCTCTCTCTCTCTCTCTCTCTCTCTCTCTCTCTCTCTCTCTCTCTCTCTCTCTCTCTCTCTCTCTCTCTCTCTCTCTCTCTCTCTCTCTCTCTCTCTCTCTCTCTCTCTCTCCCTCTCCACTCTACGGTCCAAACAGCAGCACTCCAGCGTCTCCTCCCAGCCCATTTGGGGATTGTGAAGACGGAGCGAGGGGGCTTTGAATGCATTACCCGACAACCATTCCCTGCGTGTGCAAGGGGTCTTGCAGGTTGAGTGCATGCATGATCAAAGCGGGCTGATATCACACACACACACACACACACACACACACACACACACACACACACACACACACACACACACACACACACACACACACACACACACACACACACACACACACACACACACACACACACACACACACACACACACACACACACTTCCTTATTTAGGGGCTCCCGGCTCTCTGAGATATATATATATACGACAGCATTTACGATTACGTCCCAATTATGCCACCCGGCTGTTCTTTCTCTTAAAAGCGCTATTCCGCTCGTTCAATTTTGATACATTACGCAGATGGCTCTCCGGCGTGATGCCCTGGAATGTTCTTGAAGAAAGTGCAGACGTCTCATGCTGCTGATGATGCTGATGATGATGGCGGCGGTGATGGTGATGTAGGAGGGGTGGCTCACCAAATGGCAAGAGGTGTAATTTCAGGGGAATTATCAATCGACTCGCGTTTGGCTAGCGGCCCCGGTGCCGCGGAGCGCTATCATCTCAAACGCGATGCTGCTCCCCCCCCCCCCCCCCCTCCCCGCCGCCAGTCTCTCTCTCCCTCTCTCTGCGCCGACCGGCTCATCTACAGTCACCGTTTAGCCGTTAATGTATCACGCTCAGCCGTTCTGCCGTCGCCCCAACCCTCTCAGACGAGTTCTCCGACAGAAGGGTGCGGAAATGATGTTGCAACACAAAATTACTTTCTGCTATTTTGTTAAATGACTCGGGCTGCTTGTTAGCGACTGGACATCACAGACAGCAGCAGCGTGTTAGCCAGTCATACGCAAGGCGGACGGTGGAAGGAAGGCGATGGACAGACAGATGGACTGATGTACAGACAGGTAGATGCTAAAATGGACAGATGGCGAGCATCGCTGTGTGGTTTTAGTGTTATTAAGAATAGTGTATTGCACACACGCGCACACCACTATGGAAGGCCGAAAGGGTCAAAACTATAGGCTACTCATTGTGGACGTGTATTCAGTATAATCAACGTAAAATACGGCTTTTAAGCTTTGGAATGGCATTTAGGCGGCTTTTTAGCGTGCTATTGTACGCGTTAAATAGCATGTTCAACAGTTAAAGGAGCTTTTGATTCTCACAGGCAGTAGGTTTGGACCAATAACCAGTCAGACCGCAGCAGTCCATTAATGATGTAGCTATCATTCAAGCTGTGCTTCACTACACTATTCTACATTGTGAATTTAGACTGCGGTATCCATTTGAAACATCAGTGTCAATGTAACATTGTACCTTAGCTTCCTATACTGGATAACTAGGCCTATATGCAATTAATTACTAATGTATTATACAACATCAAATTATGTGACATTCCTAATCATATGAGGCACTCAACAGAAACCTTTCTGGAATAAATTAAAAACGTAACTTGTCCTGGGAACTTAAACAGCAATCTCTTGCCTGTCTTGCTAGCCGAGGCTAATTGAAGCATCCCACTTTTCTTCCACAGGACACGTCTGAGGACACTAATCAAGAGCGTATTAAAGGTTGTTAAAGAGAAATTGCCCTCAATTCCTCTAATCCGCCAGATACTTAATTAATTAACCACCAATTAGACGCCGGCAAACTGTAAAGTGGCCGTCAGAGCCAGAATAACTATTTTAGAGGAGGGCTGATATACCATTAATTAGTGTTAAGATGAAGGGTTCTCTTAAAATCCTATTTGACCGTCATACTTATACTACTGTACCAGCCGTTCATGTTCTCTTCTTCCCCGGGGAAAAGGTGATTACCGTGTCTTAAGCAAACTTCCACTGCAGGCGCGAGCTAAAGCGGAAGATAACAGTTCAGTCTTCTAACTTGATAGAACATTATCGCCTTTAAAGGGACAAACCAAATGCTTTCAAGTGCTTTTTACGTTGCCGCATACAGCTAGTAACACAACCGTCATAACAGTACCTAAAAAAACAACACAAACACTGCAAACTAGTGTACAACGACAGCGGTGTACTTTGAGCCTGGGTTAATCACGTTACAGCTTGGGTTGACAGTTGACACACTACGGAATACAAAACGCAAATGACACAAACATGGGGTATCTGTAAGCCCAAACTCCAAACTCCGAATAAAAATGACTGCATGGCAGCATGCTAGCCATCTAATCTGGCGATTGGTTTACCCCCGTTTGTTCATTCATTCAATTTACTATCCCGACGTCCAAAGCTAAAGGCTACGACTATCCCGACGCCATTGGATCCAATTTCTGCTAAATTAAACGCTGAACTTAGAACCTGAGATCTAAGTATGTAGACGGGAATTTAAGTAAATGAGGTCCAAACACTGAGCCAAGGTGCAGAATCTATTAGGCTTGTTAGTGTGAGGGGGGGAAGGGGGGGTCCTTACAAACTTCACCCAAACTCTCTCTCTGACACGCACACGCACACACACACACACACACACACACGCACACGCACACAGGTTCAAGTTGCTAAGAGGGCCTCCCGCAGGCCATATGCCACAACAAAAGACCAGAAGAAGAGTGGGGGGCTGGGGTGGAAGTGGGAGCGCTGGGGGGGAGGGGGGGGGGGGTCCTTCCTCCCCCTGACCATTTCCCGACTCTCCCGCTCTCCCCTCCCACCTCCCTCCATCCTTCCCTTCTACCTCTCTCCCTCCCTCCCTCCCTTCCTCCCTCCCCCCACTGCTTGAGAGCCCACATGCAGAGATCTTTCAACCCTGAGACACACAACTCCCCTCACACACACACACACACACACACACACAACACGCGCACACTCTAATTAGCACTCCGACTGCTTGGCCAATTATTACCAGTTGCTCCCTAATTAGGAATTATTAAAAGCGAGGGGAGGTGGTGTCGGGGAGTATAGTTAGTCTTTTTACATTATCGGCAGCCTACCGGAGCACAGATAACACGTGTGTGTGTGTGTGTGTGTGTGTGTGTGTGTGTGTGTGTGTGTGTGTGTGTGTGTGTGTGTGTGTGTGTGTGTGTGTGTGTGTGTGTGTGTGTGTGTGTGTGTGTGCACGTGCGCGCATGTGTTTAATTGTTTTTTAAACTCGTTACTTCCTTATCCTCACTGCTGGTTAAGAAAGTCTGTGTTTAACCTAAATACTTACAAACATAAGTAGTTATTTCACTAAATGACTGGATATAAAAGGACTTCCTTACATTCAGTATTGGTTATAAAGATGTACATCTTATACTCTAGAACTTAGAATGTACTATGATACTAAAATACAATATTGCTCTGCAGACAAAGTGCAGGACGCAGGCTGGTCGTGTTGAAGCCAGTTTATTTTAAAGGAGACATATTATACCACCAGGTGTGAATGTGATTAGCCTTACAAGCCGTTTCAAAAATCTGCCCCATATGACATCACTAGTGGGCGTGTCCACCTAGATCTGTGCTGGATAGATCAGTCCACCAGCCTACCCAGTGGACTGAAGTAAACGTTGCTCATCTATCCAGCACAGATCTAAGCGCAGGACGCAGGCTGGTCGTGTTGAAGCCAGTTTATTTTAAAGTCTGTCGATACTGATGCATGGCACTGTCGCACGTGCTCCACTGCCATGCAAGCGCTCTCTCTCTCCCTCTGAGTGTCACGGTTAACAAGTGGCAGGCAGGCAGGTAGGACCCCATAGCAGACAGTTCAATAAAAGGATCATTTATTAACTCCAAGGAACACGGGTGACGCGGGGAACACACAGGACACAACTCACCACAAACTAAAATGATCCGACAAGCAAAAAAGGAAAGACAAGGGCTTGAATACCAAACACACACAGGGCACGCAACGAGTAACAGCTGAAACACATTAGGGGAGGGAGCAGTAGTCACACAGGAGGGACACCTGACATGGGGAGAAACAAGACAGATACCAAAGTAAAACAGGGAACACACCAAAACAAGACAAGGAAACAGACAGACCATGACACTGAGTGTGTGTGGGGTGGCTGGTTTATCCTGTGCATACTAATTACTCAATATGCAACAGGTGTTCAGCCTCATCCAATCAGTGTGACTCGTGCATGGGCCAGGTGAGGCTGCTTAAACCCGCCATCATCCACGCACGGTCTTTGTCTAAAACATTTTTATCAATGGGAGCAGATGAAGATGCCTCTGGAAGCAATTGGATAAACCCTGAACCATTAAGAACAACAAAACGTGTGACGGATCAGTGGCAGCCATCTTGGTGGTTTATGAAAATGCCCCAACAGTGCTCCCATAGGTCGATCCTCTGTACAGTCAACGCATTAAACCCGCCCCATAATGGATACACCGTTGTGATTGGCCCGGCCCGGGCCAGGTCTGTCAGAATGGGAGGGGGGGGCGGATACATATGGCAGAGCAAATAAAACATGAGCTTGCAGGTTAGTCTGGTCCCCAGGCTAGGGAATGGGGGATGAACTCAAAACTTCACCTGGTGGAAAACCCCCCATCAGGTGACTTGACTGGACCTGTTTGAGCCGGAGAATTGAACCGTTACTCTCAGGAATACAAATAAAAACTATTTCCACATCCACCGAAAAATATATTCCTTAAGTTACCTAGAATGGAATAAGTCTATTTTTTTTTATATTGAAAAACCACGACTTATAATTCCATCATTGTGCAATTTGAAGAAAAGCGTTCCAGCAGAATAACGTAATAAAAAAAAACATAAAACAATACAAAAATGAAGTGAAAAATATTTTGAAACGCAAAAGGGGAATGCTCTGGAGTTCTGTAATCATTCTCCCTTCCCCTCTCTCTCTCTCTCTCTCTCTCTCTCTCTCTCTCTCTCTCTCTCTCTCTCTCTCTCTCTCTCTCTCTCTCTCTCTCTCTCTCTCTCTCTCTCTCTCTCTCTCTCTCTCTCGTTTTCAGTCTCAGTGCTGCCAGCGCCCCCAGCATGTTGTCCGTCTGTGTTTGTGCATCTTTTAATTAATTCCCAATCACAGGCAAAGTATTTTAATTACAGAAAACAAACACACACACACACACACACACACACACACACACACACACACACACACACACACACACACACACACACACACACACACACACACACACACACACACACACACACACACACACACACACACACACACAACCCAAATTACTCACCTACATGCATGCCTATTAACAAACACACAATATAAAAAATCACTCTCGTACATCACCCTAATTCACCTTTCATAAAGATATTTATATTAATGAATTACTGAATTCAGATCTTGCAATCGGGACATATGTTTCACCTTTATTTATACAGCGTAGGTGAACATCAAATTGTGCTAAATACCCTTATATGCTACATCCCATGAGAATGCTATATACCCCCACCAGGCTATACCCCCGAAACAATAGCTACCCAAACATGCTTCCTACCACAATTATTACTACTAGCAAGGGCGTAGGTTTGGTCTGAGCTTTAGTGGGCACACTACCCAGACACCACGTCCCCGTCCCCCCTTAGTGTGAGTGTGTGTGTGTGTGTGTGTGTGTGTGTGTGTGTGTGTGTGTGTGTGGGTGTGTGTGTGTGTGTTGTGTGTGTTGTGGTGTGTGTGTGTGGTGTGTGTGTGTGTGTGGGTGTGTGTGTTGTGTGTGGTGACCCACCCCCCCCACACACAACAGACACTAAATCAAATAACGTATGATGCACGGCCTGAATTTAACTTTGTTTAATGCGTTATCTGCTGATACATACGAAGTAAAACATTTACTATAGGACCTTTCCAATTGTACACATCTGCTTGGTAAGCAAAGACAGATTCCGTCCACCTATTAAATTCTAAAACAGATCTGTCTCAAAAGACGTTTTTACACTGCCAAATATTGCCCGTCTTATGCGCGCCTTTTTCCCGGCATGTTCCGCGCGGTAAATTGCCATTTTCCTTAAATTCAAGTGCTGAATAGTGACCAGGTTGTGCGTGTGTGCGTGCGTGTGTGCGTCAGTAGGGTTATCTGGATTATATAGGATGCAGCAAGCAAGTGATAACCAGTGATAACCAGTGATAACCAGTGATAACCAGTGATAACCGGTTATCACTGGTAGACAGTGAAAACCGCGAGCTGCTGAGCATCATGGGAGAGAAGGCGATGCAGGCGCATTAAACGAAGACGGTTGGAGATGATGCGCTGTACGAGAAAGACACAGAGGAACGTTCCTTACGAGAAGCCGCGACCGACCCGGCTGGGCAGTGTAAATAGGAAGACATATGTTAGGAGGCAGTAACGGCAAATTGAACCCTTTGTGTACCGCATGAGGCGCTGTGTTTTCATTTCAACCTGAATATTGGTGGGGACGTTTCAGTCGTCATTTGACATTGGTTGGGGACAGGTCCCCTGGTCCCCATGCGAATCGACGCCCTTAACTACTAGTATCGACCAGCTTGCAATCGACCCCCCTGCTAACTACTCAAACACGATAAACATCCTAACGCGTTCATTATGCTAACATGCTGAATACTGCTGATTCCAGAATAAATAGAACAGGACCAAATGGGATGGAAGAGATGGAATATAAAAAAATGAACGGATGAGGAAAAGGAGGAGAGAAAATAAAGAGAGGAACAGGCAACAGGTGCAGGCGCAGCCGTTGAAGGTTTCACAGAGGAAGATAATGGCTGTGATGAGCTCACAGGACAGAGTTTACCCATGATGTGTGATTACAATGAGACAATCTCAGGTAAACAAATTATAGCCACACAATGGAGCACAAATACAGAGAGCGAGAGATAGGTGGGGGGAGGGGCAGAGAAAGGTTGAGAGAGAGAGAGAGAGCAGAGAGAAGAGAGAGAGAGAGAGAGAGCAAGAGAGAGAAAGAGAGAATTGAGAGAGAGAGCAAGAGAGAGAGAGAGAGAGAGAGAGAGAGAGAGCCAGGCACAGAGAGAGAGAGGATAGCAAGAGGCACAAAAGAAGCAATTGTAAACATATGAGCACACAAAGACACACACGCAAGTGCACACGCACACACACACACACACACACACACACACACAGTATGGGGAAAAATAAGGAAGAAGGAAACAAATTATACAATAACAACAGCTCACACACTCTTCCAGGTGAGAAAGAGAGAGAGGGAGTGAGAGAGAGGGAAAGTGCAACAAATTATCCCAGCTCAATATTGCGAGGAAAGAGTCAACGGGGGTCTGAGGATTGCATTGTGAAAAGAGAGATAAATGATGCATTCAATCTATCAGCTATCGTTTTGCTTTTTAATTTTAAGGGTTTACCCTTCAAACCAAAGTTAGGTTTCCAACCGAATTAGAGCGCACAATTTTCACAATCTAAAATGTATTTTAGATAATTTATGATTCATTATCATTATTATTCATTCATTTTTTGTTTCTGCAATTTACTTTCCTCTGTTTGTTTGAGGTGTGGGTGGATGGGGGGACTTCTGGAAACCGGACCAGGACTTTGGATGGATCCTGTTCCAAATCCAAACCCAAATGCATCAAGTATTATAAAGTAGGATAAGATGCAAATATGGACCTCAAATTACCCTCTTAAACCTGTTAGAGGCCATTTTGGGTCACCAGGGAACGTCAATCATCATTCTTGCTTCACTCCCCCTGAGGCTGGATGTAACAAAGGGGAGTGGCTTGTGTCAGAGAGCAGAACCCAGAACAGCGATAAGAAGTGTCTACAAGACAGGACGATTGGAGGAAAAGGTTGTGGTTTGGTGGAGTTTTTCTTATTTTTTTAGGAAAAGAAAATGGAC